>MCJB01050041.1:6088-29829 GCA_002018475.1 Nicotiana obtusifolia
GAAAATTCATTAATACCAAATATCACAAAAAAAGTCTGTTACTGTCAAAATTAAAGGGTATCTGATTAAAAAAAAGACAAGAAGAAATTAACTCATTCTATTTTTAGATTTGAACTGCCCTTAACTTCAACAACCACCAAAGCTAATAATAACGTAAAATACAATTAAAGTTAGATTAAGTTATCGAAAAGCCCATCAGCAAGCTATGCGAAAAAGACATTTTGAAAAAAAAATGTCACACTAAAAGTTAACTACTTCCTGAATGTAAGTTAATTGTTGCAAATATAATAAAATAAAATAAAACCTAATTGAACAACTTCACAGAATCTCAAATTTTATAAAAAATGAAATCAGGTAACATTCTTCCAGCAACTCAATCAGAATTCAACCAAGAAGACAATGAGAAGCAATAGATAAATATCATGCTATTCACATCACATTGAAAATTGACACACACACAAAAAAAAAATGGAATGAGTGGGAAGAATTGAACCTGAGATTGCTTCTTTAAAATGAAGAAAATCAGCAAATACAGAGATATGCTCGGACTAACTGTGTGCACGACCCGGCGACGAAATTTGATTGAAAACAAACTTAAAAATCAGAGACGATGACCGCGACCTTCAGCTTCGAACGGCACCTCAAGAAAATTTCAGAAAAGCAAATTTTTTATAGCTCTCTATTTACACCAGACAAACTCGAAACTAACAACATCTCAATTAAGCTCCATTGATTTAAACAAAATCCGAAAATAAAAATGAAGAAATAGAGATATAATTTTTTTTTGTTTTTTTTGTTCTGTATATATGTGTGTATGTATATATATATATATATATATATATGAAAGAGATTAAACTTAAAAAAATTAAAGAAGAAAATTCCCACAAACCCTCGCCTCTTTTTTTTCGTCCACGACCTCCTCACTTTTTCTTCTTTTCTTTTTCTTTTCTTTTTCCTTGTTTTTTTTATTGCTGGAACAGAAACGGAGAAGAAGAAGAAATTCAAAGTTTTTCTTTTACACTGAAGCGAAAACAGAAAACCAGAGAAAAAAAAACGAAGACCCCCAAATTCCCTTTCCTAAAAAAACAAAGAAGGACCTTTCTCTTTCTTTTCTTTCTGAAAAAAACGAAAAAAAACCCCCCTCAAAAAATACAAACCTGAATATATATAAAGTTTCCCCAAACCCTCTTCCCCAAGAAAACTCGAAAAATAACAGAAAACAAAAAAGAAAAATCCCAAACCTTTTTCTCATCCGAGAATCTTCAAAATCATTTTTAAAACCAAATCGGGACAAATGGAAGGCGAGGATCGATTGAAAATCAATCCACGGCTCCCATTTGATCCGAAAAATGGTCCCCAAATCAATTAAACACTCGAGTGCAATATTCTTTGTCATGGGTTCGTTAGGGCTAGGGGTACGTGGGGAGGAGAGGGGGACCACGGACGAGTGGNCTGAGAATCAATCCACGGTCCCCATTTGATCCGAAAATGGTCCCCAAATCGACGAAATACTTGAGTGCAATGATTTTTTGTCAGAAGTTCGTTAGGGCTAATAGTACGTGGGGAAGGGAAGGGGACCACGGACGAGTGGGGTTGAACTCGTCCGAGTTTGGACGAGTTTAGGGTGAGGCAGCCATGGGAGATAGAAGAAGAAGAGGAGGGTGCGGCGGTTGGGGGGGAATTGTTTTAGGGTTTAGGTATAAGTTAGTATTTATATTTAGGGTAAGATAAATTTGGGCCGTTGGATCTTTTAAGATCAATGGCTCAAATTAAAAGGGAAAGGAATGGGGTATGGGCTGATGAGGGATTGGGCTGCCGGTTAATTTAAATGATTTGGGCTCAATTTAATTTTCTTTTAAGAATTGGCCCATTCCGAATCCCTCTACTTATTTATTTTAAATTGTATTAACTATTCTTTTCTAATCCCCCTTTTTAATTTTGTGATTAATCTAATTAGTTATAAAGATCCTAATTTACTTCAATGCAAAAATTAATATAATTACCTATTTATAAAAATTAAAGTAACCCTTGAATTAAAGATTAAATTGAGGGAAGGGTAAAACCGAACTACTTTTATGATTTTTTATAAAAATTTTATCAAACCAAACACTACTAATTTAATCTAAAAACTATAAAACAAATCCTAAATGCAATGCAGGGTATTTTCATGAGTTAATTACTGAGAACAAACACGAAAAATATAGGCAATTAAAAAAAAAAATCTAATAAAATCCCTTAAATGGCTAATAATTAATTAAAACCATTTTATTTCATTTATAGGAGTATTTAGGTATGGCAAAATCACGTGCTCACAAGGACCAAGTCCTTTGCTGCCAACTTGTTGAGTTTAGAGAGACTAGCATGGCCTAGACTTCTATGCCATAGCAGTGGATCATCTTCCGCTACACTCAAGCATGTGTGCTCACTCTGGGGAAGTGACATAATCAATATCTTAACACAACTTCATCAATATCAAGCTTAGTGAAAGTGCAGATTTTGGAATTGAATTTTACTTCATTTCCTTTGTCACACATTTGAGAGATTCTAAGAAAATTGTGTTTAAGGCGAACCACATAATACACATCTTCTATAGCATGAGAGGGTGACTTACCAACCTTGCCATTACCTGTTATCTGGCCTTTTTCCCATTTCCAAATGACACACTCCCTCTTTGGAAGGTTGTCAGTGAGAGGAAGGTTTTTCTATTCTCCGATCATGTCTCTTCTTGCCCAGAAAAGGAGAGGATTAGAAGCTATTTCCTTATTAACCTTAATCCACTTAGTATGGTCAAGAGGCTTGGCTTTTGGATCCTCCTACTTCTTCACATTTTTAGAAATACCAAAGGTGCTTCTAAACTGGGCATGAATTAAGACAGGACAAGTGTCTCTAAATTGTCATACCTTTCCACAATGAGTGCACATGTTATTATCAGAAATTCCTACATACTTTCGGTAAAACTTAGGAACAGGTTTTCTGTAGCCAATTCTGGATTAGAGCTACAGTTTTCACTCAACCAATTCACGGCATCATAAGATCTATGCTATTTGCTTAGTCTAGAGAGTTCATAATTAGCTTTTTCTAGATTTTCTTGCAGGATATTATTCCTACATTCAGCATCACAAAGATTATCTTTAGCCCTTTTTAATTCTTTTTCAAGCTTATCCTACAGATCACTCATTTTTCCCTTGCCATGTATATCAGGAGACTTCTCATTCTTAAAAGTAAGCTCAAGAACCTGGTTTTTAAGGTCTTTTACCTGTTCCTCTAGATTAGCTTTGTCATATTCAAGCTCTTTGAGATCAAGTTTGACACACGAAAGATTGCTTATTAACTGATCATTTTCAGTACTCATTTTATCCATTTCACTCATCATGGTCACAATTATGACCATCAGGTATTTTTTAGACATAGCATAAAAGTTTTCTTTTAAGTTAGAGATACTTACCTGATATGTTTCATCTTCAGTTTCTGAATCACTCATGGTCATTATTCCTATCACTTCTTCTTCTGTTTGGGATTCTTCAATCGCCATCAATGCTACTTCTATGTTTTTTTCTCCAAAGTCAGATTCTAAGGTCCTCCATATATCATGAGCAGAGATGCAAGAAAATAATATTTCTGGACAAGCTTCTTTAGAGCAGGTCCTTTGCTTTAGCATTTTTTCGGACTAGCTGACGATCTTCATCATCGTATTCCTCCTCTCCCTTGTTGCACCTGTTACCTTCACTATACATTTTGATCAGGAGAATTGGTCCATGACTGACAATTACCCATACGTCAAAGTCGGTGGCCTGAAGAAATGTTTCCATATGTAGCTTCTATTCATCATAGTGGTGTCCATCAAACAAAGGAGGTCTTCCAATGCGCATTCCAAGCTGTACTGGGGCTCTGTCTCCACAGCTTGGTGTTCATCAATTACAACATAGAGAATTATAGCCTCATCCTCCTTTTGTTCCTTTTTATCACTTCTACTATCCTTATATGCTGCAAAGAAGGCCTGCTTCATTGCTTCAGTGAATCCTTTACCTAGGATTTTTCCTTTGTTGGAACCTTTTTCTCTCATCTTCTCGTGTTTCTCTTTTTTAGCTCGTTCTTTCCTCCACTCAATTTTCCACATTAGGCAGTCCTTGACCATGTGATCTAGCTTACTACACTTGTAGCACCCATCATAATTAGCTTTGTCAATCTGCATAGGCTTACCACTGGTCTCTCTCTTATATGCACTTTTGGAGTTCTTCATAAACCTCTTGAACTTGGAAAACATTGCTAAGTCATGGTCATCATTGTCAGATTCATCTTTCTCAGATGCTTTAATAACCAAAGCCTTATCCCTCTTTGGGTCATCCTTGTGCAGATCTATCTTTCTCATTTCATGATTCTTTAAGTTTCCAACCAACGCATCAAGTGAGATTTTGTCAAGCTCCTTGGCTTCCTGGATTGCTGTGACTTTTGATTCCTATAAAGCTGGAAGGATCCTTAGATATTTGTTGACCAACTCTTCTGCGGTAAACACCTTTCCAAGTGATTTCAGTTAGTTAGTTATTATGGTAAACATAGTCATCATATCCTGGATGGGCTCAGACTCTTCATGGAGAAGAACTCATAGTTTCTCATAAGTAGTTCTATCCTTGATCTCTTCACTTGGTTTGTTCCTTCATGAGTAGTTTGGAGTGCATCTCATATCTGCTTTACCTTAGAGCACGCAGAGATTCTATTGTACTCATCAGGACCAAGTTCACAGATAAGGATTTTCTTAGCCTTTGTATTCTTCTCCATCATTCTGAAATCTGCTGCCACAAATTCATAGGGGTCCTTAGGAACTATTTCATTTTGTGCATTTTGTTTAGTAGGAGTCAATTGACCTTGATTCACTATGGTCCATAGTTCATAGTCTTCAGCTGTCAGGAAGTCTTCCATTCTTGCTTTCCCCCAACTATAATATTTTCCATTGAACGGGGAGGGGGGGGGATCTGGTAATTGATTGTCCTTCATTAATTCGGGGTGGAGCACTCATCTTGCTTCAAAGATCTCTCTAGTTTTTAGCCGTGTGTGAGAGAGAATCTGCTTTGATACCAATTGTTAGTTTGGGTGCCCGTATAATTTACTAAAGAACTTGGTTCTTTACCGTGTTCCTTAAACTTAAAGTAAAGTAAGCTGTAAAGTAAACACAGCGATTTCTACGTGGAAAATCACTCGGCTCAAAAGGTACAAAAATCATGGCCTACTACGTAGGATTTTTAACTTCAACTCCACTAGAATAATGAGCCAAAAATGTGTTAATTACAAGACTGCAATTCAATTGTCACGACCCAAAAACCCACCGCAGGTGTCGTGATGTCACCTAGTCTCTATGATTAGGTAAGCCGATTACTAACAATGATTAAGCTAATTTTTAACAATGATAATTTGAAAAATAGTTTAATATAAATGCCGAAACAAAAGCAGAATAAGCCTACGACAATAATCATAATTGTCACGCCCCGACCATGGGAAGCGCAACCGGAACTCAACCGAGATACCCCGGCCGAGCAAGCCTGTACAATACCTTCTACCCAACTTGCCCATGAATAAAGAGAAGATACATTTCATTAATTAGACAGTACGAGGTCGTGTGAATATCACCGGTTCATTTCCCTTAGTTACGTCATTAGCAAGTCTCCAAAACAGTACACTATACAATCATAGTTAAAGTGGAACAGATGATACGATTACAGCATTTTTAGTTTAACCTTCCCAAAGACAAGATACAACCTACACTATGTTTAGGGAGGCTCTAACAAAAATAAAAGAGTGCTACGACAGTGCCAGCAACAAGGCCCAGCTAGACCTTAAAACACTATGTACATGGAACAAGAGATACAGGTCCCCGAAATGAAGTGCAGCTCACCAAGTCAGCTGAGGAGAGGTTGTGCTGCTATCACTGATCAATACCACCTGCTATGGAACCACCTGCATCCATTAAAGATGCAGCGCCCCCAGCAAAAGGGACGTTAGTACATATGGAATAGTACTAGTATGAAAAACTAAACACCCTCTCAATAGAACGAGTAACAGTAAACGGAGAAGAAAACATGCAATCAATAAGAGACTCAAACAGTATCAAAGTGTCAAGTTAGGGGAAAGGTAAATTTCAAGTAAGTTTCAGTAATTTAAGTTGGGAGATCTTTAGCACTGTTACACCACTGTGTTTTAGCACGGAGTCCGATCTCAGCCTGTCCGGCTAAGCCGTCTCACCCCAAGACATACATTCACAATGCCACCATGTGCGCGGTATGGTTTCCGATCTCAGCCCGATTGGCTAAGCCGTCTCACCACAATGCCGTGTGGTCGACATCACATCACACCTCGCTAGTAATAATCTCATCCCATTTAAGGGGAAACATCTAACCACACCAATCTCATCCCATATAAGGGGAAACAATCTCATCACATTAACACGGGGATTTACCCCTCAATCACTCCTACACCGGCACGTATAGTTTCAAGGTTAGGTTGTTCCGACCTACCCTTCCTTAGTGGCTAAAAGATACTCCCAAGGCATTTATTATTAAAAGAATTTACCACTCATTTCATATTATTTTTTTACATGTCATTCATTTTATTGGCACCATTGGCCATAACGCAATATCATTCTTGGCACGTTGGCCGTACCTCATACTTCATGCTCACTATTTCACTTTCAAACATCATCACGGATCGTCAACAACAAACATTTCTATTCAAAACTTTAAGCATACATTTAAGCAATTTAGGGTTTTAGGCACATGTGATTTCCTACACAATTTGATTTGATAACTTTCATTTGGGCTTGACTTGAAGTCACAACGTTATACTACATACTCATACTTTTGAACACGCCCCAAAGAATAACATAATATGATAAGAATATTCCGGAACACATTTTGAACATATTCATATTTACATCTTTCGACACCAAACTTATTCAAAATAATCAATTCATAATGGACAACTCGGGACTTACAAGAACATCGTGGAAATTCAATTCTAAGGAATTCAATTCTAAGAGAGAAGTTTAGCCAACATACCTCACTTTGAGCTTTTCTTAACTCACTACATGATTCCGGAAATCCTAGAAATTTTGATCTATTTAGAGATATAGCAAAATTGAATATAAATTAGGAAGGAATTCATGTTTCGAGCTCATGTGAGCATTTTAGCAAACACTAGGCGTGCATTATGATTTCAAGGTCCTCCTATGGTGGATTCCTCCATTTCACCACCCAAAGTCTACCCAATTGAGCTCAACAATCTTCCCATAACCCTAGATAGTACATGCATGCATAATGAACAACTCCCACACCCAAGAATTGCTTGGCTTATTATCTATTTTCAGTTAAATCTCGAAATTGAAGGCTAGGGCTAGAATCTTACCTTCTTGGTTGAAGGCCTTGTGAATTACCCTTGTGAAATCTTCAACGCTTGAGCAAAGATTGATGAAGAAATGACTTAGAAATTCCTTTTCTAATTCTAGACCACCTTCCTTTCTCTAAAATATAAGTTTGAACCTTTTAAAATGACCCCTACGATTGTTTTATAAGACTGGGGTCGGGTTTATAAAACCAGAAAAATGAAGCCTCGATGCAGGTCTGCGGTCGCATATGCGACCGCATAATGCCTCTACGGTCTACAAAATGGGTCGCATATTGGCCCTCCGAAACTGGGCACTTCTGTCTCACTCTGTGACCGGTCTGCGGTCCGCAGACCTATTCTGCGGTCGCATAATGTGTCGTAAAACTTTCCTCCGAAAATTGTTGTGCTGGGACTGTGATAGGCTGTACGGCCCGCGAATGTTTATGCGACCGCATAATAGACTGCATAATGGATCCAAAAATTTGCCCAGATTTTTGCTTCAGTTCTGCGACCGCAGAATGGACCACAGAAACACCCTGCACTTCCAAAAAAAAAAGTTTCAACTCCCCAACACACTGTTCAACCCAAAAAGTCTGAAATCATCAACACATAAGTCTACCCCGGCATTAGGAAACCCCAGGTTTAGGCAAAACTTTTATAAGGCCTTACAATAATAACCTCCCAAGACCGGTAATACAGAGTCACGAACTCTAGTTGAATATATGGAATGATCTTAAGGATCGAAATACAATATTGTTCAAATGACAAACTCACAGTACAATGTAAGCAAAGGACTCCAAGGGACTGCGATGATCAAGTAGCTCTACCTTGCATCCTCGCGATCAACAAGCTAACTTTGTTGGGTCCGACACCTCCAATACCTGGCTCTACACAAAAATATACCGAAGTGTAGTATGAGTACACCACGGTCGGTACCCAGTAGCAAGACTAACCTTGATGGAGTAGAGATGAGGTACAGTCAAGACATTTACTAGAAAAAATAACTTATGCAGTATAGAAGTATAAAGCCAATTATAGAAAGCAGAAAGCAGTAAATGGCAACAAGATTCCACAAGTGATATAAACGATAAAGCAATAAGTACACTGTGAAGTGTCATTCAAACCAACACATGAAAATACTCTCTAAAATCGCCCAAAACCGAGGTCTCTAACTTAAAATGTGATAAAAATATCAAACCCTCGATATTTATATCAAATCTGCCCGAGAATCCGCTTTTGCGGTCACAAAGTCGCTTCTGTGACGGCCGTTTCTGCAGCAATAGTCTCACCGGCGAGAGTCCAACAATAGACACTGACCGCATCTACGGCCGCAAGGGCGCTCCTGCGCTCACGCTTCTGCAACACATCAATCGCAGGTGCGCTTCCGCTTCTGCGATAAGAAGACCGCATCTGCAGTCCCTGCCTTCTCTCATAAAGCCCGCACCTGTGCCTTGTTGGCCGTTTCTGCTGCCCTTTATCCGCAGGCGCGATGGCATCAGTAACCAGGCCCTTCAGCAATGCAACAAGGTTCCAAAATGATCTGCAACTCGTCCGAAACATACCCCGAGCCCCCTGGACCCCATCCGAATATACTAACAAGTTTCATAACATAACACATACTTGCTCGAGGCCTCAAATAACATCAACCAGCATCAAAACAACACATCGCACCTCGAATCGAACTTAGTGAACTTATGAACTTTCAACTTCTACAACTCGCGCCGTATCACATCAAATCAACCTGGAATGATGTCAAATTTTGCATGCAAGTCCTAAATGACATAACGGACCTATTCCAAATCTCATAATCGCAATCCGAACCCAATATCAATAAAGTCAAGTTCCGGTCAAACCTCTCAACCTTCCAAACCTTCAACTTTATAATTTTTGCCAAAATGCATCAAATCAACCCACGGACTTTCAACTCCAAATCCGCACACACGCCTAAGTCCAAAAATTACCATATGAAGCTATTGGAATCATCAAAACACCATTCCGGAGTCGTCTACACCAAAAGTCAAACTCTGATCGACTCTTATTGCTTAAACTTCTAAAACAAGAATCATCCTTCTAAATCATCCGAAAACCGAACTCGACCACACACACAAGTCATAATGCATAACACGAAGCTACTCGAGACCTTAAGCCGCCGAACAGGACGCTAATTCTCAAAACGACCGATCGGGTCATTACTTCAATACTCTCCAGTACTCTTACTACAACTATTTGATTTACAAGTTACTCTAACTTGTAAAGCAAATACTCACTCCAACTCAGTAATTATTTGTGACACTTGATTACAACTCAATTTCCTAAATCACATTTACTAGACTAACTCAAGAAGAATACAATTGCTGGTACTCGACTAGAGTGAACAACATATAATTCCAGTTGGTATGTAATATGTAAAAGGATAAGATCAGAAGTCCAAAGTAGATAGCATTTAAATACCCGGACTCGAGATCTTCTAGGAGTCCTATACATAGTCAGCTTCTCCTATGATAGGACTCCTACTGTTTCAAGGACTCCACTAGTTTTGGGACTCTTATCTCTAATTGAATTATTCGTATCTTTTTGGGCAACATTCTTTATCACATGTAGTAGTCTTCTTACACTAAACTCGGGTTTGGATAACTTTGAGATAAAGTTGTTGTCTTGCACAGACGTTCAATCATCAACTAGAGGAGTTGGTCCTTTATCTTGAGGAGCTGGTTCTTAGAACAGTTAAGCAGCTACGTTGAGGGCATAATTTTTTGAATCATTGCATTTAAACAAACTTCGTTAATCATCAAAATCTCAATACTTAACCATTCTTGTTCTAGTGGACTAAGGAAAGAATGTCCAAGCAAAGGGAGACAAAGATGGCACTTTGTTCAAATTCTTGGATCCACGTGGCTTTATCCTAAATACCTCAATGGAGGAAAACTTTAAATTCCAACTTGTTGAAGTTGGTCAAAGTTAGATGCAAAGTTTTTAAATGCACATTTTGCTCAAAGTTTATTAACGGAATAGTAATCAAATATGAGTGCTTGGTTGCGCAACAACGTTTCATGGAGCGTCTCTGAGGGACACACGTGAGCAATTCTTTTTACTTCAAGACTAGTCTTTGAAACTAACACAACAAATCTTGAAGTAAGGGCAATTGTAAGCATATAAAATTTATTATAATTGAATTTATTAAATAATTTAGACTATATTTAAATGAGAAAAATATTAGGCCAAACAAATATTATGGGCTAATATAATTGAATTAATTATATAAGTTCAATACATATGGGTTAAATAAATAGGTTCAAATATATTGGACTAGCCCATTTAATTGGGCTAGAAATGATGAGCCCACTTCATCAAGCCCAAGATGTCTTCTTCCTAGAGGCCCAGTTTGGTGCCACGTGTGAAATGACGTGGCACGCCAAATCAAACAAAGAGAGCCAATAGGATCATCCCACGTGTCAAACTGACAAGACGTGCCAAGTCAAATTAAAAAGCCAATGAAACCACGCCAAATGTGCAAATGACATGTTCTGGCCAATCAAATGCAGCCTTGTCACTCTTCAATCTGATTGGTCGGAAAGAGTTTTTTCTTATGATAACTTTTCCATCCCACAACTATAAATAGGGGCCTTCATAACTCAGAAAAGACACCAGAAGTTATAGCAAGAAACAAGAGAGAACTTGTAGATTAAACGTCGCAAATTTCTCTACAAGTTTCAAGCTTCAAGTAATCAAGTTCAAGCACAAGAACGAAGAACAAATCAAGATTCAAGGAGTACGAGTTCAAATCAAAGTTTGTGCTAGTTGAATTCAAGATCATCGTTCCTTGAAACAAATATAGATTCAAGATCAAGTTCAAAGGCCCTTGAATGTATTTACTATTGGAAAGAAGATTAAGAGGATTTATAAAAATCATAACACTCAAACTATTTGAAATCAAATACTAAGATTGTTACAATATTTTTTTATGTTAATTTTATTTTTTTGACGAATTTATTGTCAACAACAGAATCAACCGATATACTTTCGTCCATAAGACTGTCTTTTTTTAACATGGTGTGGACAATAGTTATCCACAAATTAATCCAAATGAAATTTGTAAGGGCTAAAATTGAAGTTGAGGTTAAAAGTTAGTGCAGAGCATATAGCCGGAAATGCGCACGAGCAGCAACACTATGCGACTAAAGTTTCTTGAAGAATGAGGCATTGTTATTGGTCTATGTCTCTATGTGCAAAATCATTGTCTCATATCTGGCGTCGTAAAATGGAACTTGACACATCCATCGAATATGCTTTGCAAATTATTAGGTATGATTTTCTGTCTTTTCATGCTAAAGCCAAATTAGCAACACAACTTCAACGTGTGACTGTCAACACAACTTCAACGTGTGACTGTCAACACAATTTCCACGTGTAACTAGATAAGGCTAAACAGCTTCTTCAAGAAAAAAGAACAAATGAACTGTTTTCTTGTTAATATTTTAAGACGTAAAAGCTACTCTTATTTAAGAAAAGTAGCTCCTGAAGTTGTAAAATTACTTTGAAAGAACATAAATCGTGGACTATAATTTGCGGTCATTAGTTCCAACTATTTTTAAAATCTATTTGACACTAATACTATCCCCTTGTTTTATAAATTAATATGTGAACGGTTTTTCGCTTAAGATCATTTCTGAATTTCATAAAATAAAGAAAAAACCTTGAGGAATGTAAGAACTCCATTTCTTTTGTGTTTCCTTTTTGCCGATTTGAGGATGATATCGTGACAAATACTAACATCTAACTAGCAAAAATGAGCTAAATCTTTTACTTTGAAAGTTTTCTTGATCTGAAACTGAAAAGATCACCCATTGCCTAAAAACCCGAGTTTACAAGTAGTGGGAGGGGAAAACCATTATTGATGGAAATCTTCGCATTTTCTCAATATAATATAGGGACTTACCGGACATTTCACATTTATGAAAAAAAATCTGGGAAATTAAGTGGCTACATTATGATAAACGTAGCTTATCCTAATTCCTAAACTATAGAAGGTTATAATATGTACAGATACGGCAACAAAAGTACTAACTAATTTTAAAACCTTAACTCAATAGCGTTGTAAATTGCAAAACTATACGGTAGGTTTATCTAATATTTGACTAATAGGTGAAAAACTACTTTGTTAAGTGCATTTTATAAGTAACCGGCACTCCAATAATTTTCTTCTAAAATGGTAGGTGAACATTTAGCCAAAGAAGTGACTTCTGACTTTTTGATGTTCGATAGATTAGAAGTTTAACATTTATACCAAAATTCATAAATTTAAGTTTATATACTAATAGTATAAGAAAAAATTACATGATCATAATTTAATCTATTTATATAATAAATAAATTATGTATCATATCTTAAGGTTACACTCTTCCACAGACTGTAAGTTACCAACCGGCCCGTAATTGATTTTTACATGACATGATATTGCTTGTGTAAAATTTCTTTACAACGTTATTGTATAAAAAACTTAAATTCAAATTCAAATAGAGGTGCACAACAAAGTTAATTTGAGCAACCAAGTCATTGTTTATCATACATAATTTAAACTTTCTGTGTCTAGCACAGTAATCCTCTTGCATGCATGCACAACCGGAAAATTTTATTACTTCAAACAGTGATGGAGTCAGGATTTTTATCAAAGAAAGTCAAAATATAAAAAAATAAACAAATAAAGAAGTCAAGAAGATTCAACATCTACTATATATACATATAAAAAATAATTTTGATCTTGTACATATAATATAATTATCTAGCGAAGAAGATTCTGACGAACCCCCTTCCGTCACCTTAGCTCCGGCCATGACCTCAAGTAATTAATTTTTGTTATCCAGAGAAAATCCATTACCTAATTGGATCAATTAAGTAATTGTTTAAATATTGGTATTTTTTCTTTTAGGAAATTAAAGTGATTATTTTGCTTAATTAATTTTGATCGTCATATATGCTGTTTTATCCAGCAAATGCGATGCTTGAGAAGATATGCGCTTGCAACGCTTTCATGCTTGGGCTATATACTTTCGTGTACAGACAAGTAAACAATCCAAAATAATTAAACCAAGTATAACTGAATGAAGTGTGCACGAAATAGTTTTTAAAAGAGAAGATGCCACATACATACATATCATGTAGACATAAATAAATCAGGGGCGGATTACAATGTAAGTAACGAGTTCACATAATTTTATAATTTTTGCTCAAATACTATATTATATTAAAAATTTATTATTTATATATATATATATATATATATTTATATATATATATATATATATATATATATTTGACAGTAAATTTAATTATTATTATTATATATTACCTTAAAATCAGTGTAAAACTTCATAAACTTTAAAATTTAAATCCACACCCGAAATAAATGTCTTAACACGGACAGTCAAAGGATAAATACATCACCTATACTCTATCATTGACGTTATTTTCATTCTTCGTAGAATCATCACGTGGCACGAAAACATTATCATATTCTACACATATCCCTTTTCCTACCTCCAACTCCATCTTTGACCTACATCTCTCAAATTCTTTAACAAAAAATTATTGGTGTATTTTTATTTGAGAAAAAGTATCGTACATGCTGTTTTGAATTTAACAGTTCTAAATACAATAATGGCGCCAAATTCTTATAGCATCAAAAGGTCTCTGTTAGACTGTTACTCATTGTGGAAACAATTGAATTGGCTTTATTTTTATTTAACCAGTGAATTGCTAAGATAAATTTCAAAAATTTCCATGCTCATTGAACTCCATATATTCAATTTTTGCCCATTATATAAAAATAATTTAATTTATAAGTAATTGTGGACCAGTAAGAAAACAACAAATATAAATAGAAACATCAGCATGACACTGTTATTACTTGGAGCACGTGGCAATAAAAGAACTCAACAAACCTCAACCTCATCATCTTCATATATCAATAAAAGAAATCGCGAAAAAGCAATCGACGTGCCCCTTTGACCTACCAAACATTTCGCAAATTCTTATCTGCTTTATTCTACTTTTAGGCTATCTCCAACCTTGCACTATTTTTTATATTAAATGTTATTTTAGTATAAAAAATAATATTTTGGAGCTTTAACCTTGCATTATTTTTTACACCATTTTGGTGTATGAATAGTATTGCACCAAATTTGGTGCAACACTATTCATTGCACCATTACTATTCATTAATAATTTATTATTATTTTTTATTATATAACACTTTTAATTTAACATATTATAAATTTTAATTTTTACATTTAGATTCCTAATATACCTATTCATCTACAGCATTACTATTCATTAATATTTTATTTTATTTTTTATTATATAACACTTTTAATTAAACATATTATAAATTTAATTTATAATTTCAGATTCCTAATATACCTAATTATTTTTTATGTAATATCTTATAATATTAATTTTACATCTTAATTTTGGAGTGTAAGTTTTATAAATTAATTTTCGTATATATTATTTTATATAAAATTGTAAGTTAATTTTATTATAAGTTATAATTGTATTAAAAAATATAACCATCACAAAAATGAAAAGTGCAAATATAAAATATAATATGTTGTTAATAAATAACACAATGTTCAATAACATAATAATTTCGAATATATAACACAATTATAACACAATGTTCAATAACAACACAATGATCAATAACATAACAATGTTCAATACATTAAAATTAAAAATACATTAAACAACATAATAATTTAGAAAATTATAACAATAATTTAGTACTCTGGTAGGTCGTTTTCAGATTCACCAATATCATTAAAATATTGAGTGTATGGGGTAGAGGATTGTTGTGGTTGTGGCTGTTGAAATTGTTGACTTCTTTTATCCATTATTCGTTTTGTTCTTGTCGAATAAATTCACGAATATTTGAATTATCCATTAATATGTATAACGTATAATATTTGCTTATAATTTATATTATTTAAAATTTTATGGTATAGAATAATTTTATATTAAATGATTATATAACAAAGAATTATGAATTACATGGGATGGATATGTAAAAAAGAAAAAAAAAAGAAAGGGATTTTTTTTCTGAAATTATAAAATAAAATTTAAGCAAAAGAAAATAATATAATATAAAAGAGAGAGAAGAATATAAAAGGAATATATTTTTTTGGTGCAAAAAAATAATGCAATAGGTTAAAATTAATTTACACCATTTTAATGTTTGTACCATTTTAGTACAAAAAGTAATGCAATGGATTAGAGATGACCTTATAACAATCATATGCTTATTGATTTAAGAAAAATATTAAAAAGAACTCATTCAATGTAGCTCAAACAATGCCACATGCACTAAAGGTCAAAAAAGAATCCAATCAAACACTAAACCCATTAGGTCTAACTCGTAGCTTTATGCCATTCCATTCCATACTCCGAGTATTTGGCCTTTGCCACTTCAATTTCTCCTTTTTATTTTATTCTCTTCAATTTGGGGCCCCACAAGTGGACGACAAATACGCCCTAGTCCGGACTTTTTACGTAAATACATGACATTGGAGTAACTATGACTGTCAAATATTGTGTATAAACAATTAGATGTTTTATATATGTAGAATTTTATTTTTCTGTCTAAACAGTAAACTATATTCAAAACTGTTTGACATTGTAAATCGGATGCCAATATTGAGACATCTCTTTAAGATACGTTTATTTCATAAACGCAGAATTGTTTTTACTTCTACTCCTTTAGAAAACAGATCGATCTTTTTTTTTTAATTTCATTTTGGAATTCCTTTCTTTTTCTAGGGGTATGGACCTAGTTTTGAGATGATTGTCTTTGAATTTTTTCTTCGGAGAACATATTTTCCTTTTCTATATGACATGTTTGCTCCATTTTCTTTTTACGTTCTTGAGTCGAGATCTTTTAAAAGTAATCTCTTTATTTTTATAAGTAGATATAAAATTTACGTATACATTACTTTTTTCTAAACTTCATTTATGAGATTCTATTGGATTGTTATTGTCTTTTATACCACATGTTTGTATTGAACAAAACGTTTGTAAGAAAATTCTATACCACATGTTTGTACTGAACAAAACGTTTGTAAGAAAAGCAAGATGGTGTTGAGCCCCGAAGAGGACCACGACCCAATGCAAATGAGCTATCACAGGCATATTGACAAACACGTATACATAAATTAATTCCCACGAGAGAGTGATTAGGGAAAAAAAGCCTAGACGCCAAAATACAATAAATAAAAATAAAAGGATCAAAGATAAAGTGGAAGCACAGAAAAAAGGAAATAAAACAAATGCAAACGTGTCATCCAATTGTGACACCGTTACAACACCTTTTGTCAGCACTCCCTTTCCCATTCCCTTCTTATGAAAAAAACATCGCCAACTCCAAAACGCCAGCCCCTTTCTTGTGTCCACGTGTTTTCACGTGTCCTACACTCTACTCTCCCTTTTTTCCCAGTTCTCTGCCGACGTGTTTTTAACCCACGCGTGAAAAACGCCTCCTTTCCTCTTTTCCCTCTTCTTTTTCCCGTCAAGCTTCGTTGTATTGTTAACGCTATCTGCCCAGACAAAATTCACCGATTCGCTATCCCACAGGACAAAGTTTCACCGTAGCGTTCTAGACGTTAAAGCCACGTAAAAGCACATGGCAGGTGGTATTCGGTGACTCAATAAAAATAATAATTTGAGAATTTAAGAGGTGCTATATAGAAAACTTACCCTAATACAAATTAGTGATTGTTGTTAGTATTATATATTCAAAATCAAAAAATTAGAAGACCTTAGTTTAAGAAAATAAAAACAGAAAATTCCGAGCACACAAGTTTCTTGTGTGTCCTTAAGGAATTTAATCTCCTTATAATTGCCCAAGATTTCGGATTAATTCCTCCTGAAATAGAACGGAATAACTATTTTGTAATAGCGGCACTCAGATCATAGAACTTCGACGAACTCAAATGCCGGAGCAAATCACACAAAATGCTTACGTTTTGCTTTGAAAATCAATGCAGAATGCAGAAGAGAGAGGGAAGAGATTTTCATATTCGGTGGTGAAAAATGAGGCTAAGCTTCACTATTTATAGCCAACGAAGTTGAGTCCCAATTGGTGCAAAGGTGCTTGTTTGTTTGATAAGGTGTCTATTCCACATAAATTATTTGAATTTCTGTTGAATGGAATGTTTGCTCGCGAATTTGACCGTTAGAAAATAATTCTGCGAATTTCCAAATTCATATTTTCCGCGCAAAAATATTAGCAAAGAAAATATTAAATGATGAAAAAGAAAAATAAATTTGGTCCAAAAAATTATCAATCAAATCAGTTGACCAAATCCGAATCCGAATCCGAAGCTGAAGCCGAAGCCAAAGCCGAAGCCGAGGCCGAGCGAGCGAAATACGACGATGGCGCGAGGCTTGCTCTCTTTTCAATTCTTTAAGAGCTAGAAGAAGTGCTTCCATATATAAGCACAAGAATTTTTCTCTTCCTATCCAATGAGGAAAAAGTTCCTTTGTTGAAGGAATTAATTCAAAATTTTATTTCCCTCTATTTTTCCCCACTATTTTCATTCACACCTCTTTTGTTTTAAGGAACAAAATCCAACAATCCCCCACATGAATTGGGAATGGTTATCCGAAAAATATGCATGAAAAAATTGTGTGATTCGCAAGTAAGAATTAATCGCATCTGGATAAGAAGGTTTCCCTTTGAACTTTTCGTAGTGAACATATGTCGGATATACTCGATCAAATCGGTAGATTTGATATCTTTGAACCGTCAAATTTTAGTGTATACCTAGAGAGACATATGTCACACAATCAACCCTTAACTGTCTTTGGTTCTCATTGTTGTGTTCATTTTGGTCATGAACACCGCTTGGTTTCATAAGTGCGTAGAGAACTGGCCTTAAAAAATTCTCCTTGAAGCGGCTTACACTTTACACTTACATAGGTGATTCCTAAACATGTTATCCTATAGATGCACTATTTGATATACCTCGTATCAAACTTAGAAACCATTAAAAAGCCTTAACGCTTTATTCTTGTTACTGAACATTGTCTTCATCATGAGAATTGACCGAACTTTTATTTGACAATGTTGAACCGTCACTAATGACTTTGTTTGATCTCCTTGAACCTAGATCTTGGAATATCCAGTCTTTAGGTAGAGTTACTGTCACGGTGACTTGTCCTCAGCCATAGTCCCATTTCCTTTGATGACTTCTCAACCGCCTCTGTAGTTAGGCCTTTTGTAAGCAGATCTGATACGTTATCTTTTGACTTTACATAGTCAAGTGTGATAATTCTACTAGAGAGTAGTTGTCTAACGGTATTATATCTTTGTTGTATGTGACGAGACTTCCCGTTATACATAACGCTCCCAGCCCTTCCTATTGCCGCTTGATTGTCGCAATGTATGCATATAGGTGTCAAAGGTTTGGGCCAAAATGGAATATCTTCCAAGAAATTCTGGAGCCATTCAGCTTCTTCACCGGCCTTATCTAAAGCTATAAACACAGACTCTATTATAGAGCGGGCAATGCATGTCTGTTTGGATGACTTCCAAGACACTGCTCCTCCACCAATGGTAAAAACGTATCCACTTGTGGGTTTTGATTCTGTTGATCCGGTGATCCAATTTGCATCACCGTATCCTTAATAACTGCGGGATGATTATTGTAATGCAATGCATAGTCTTGGGTATATTTTAAATATCCCAAAACTCATTTCATTACTATCCAATGAGCTTGGTCGGGATTACTTGTATATCGACTAAGCTTAATTATCGCACAAGCTATATCAAGTCGTGTACAATTCATAATGTATATCAAACTTCCCAACACTCGAGCATATTCCAATTGAGACTTGCTTTGACCTTTATTCTTTACAAGAATATGGTTTAAATCAATTTAGCGTTCTTGCAACTTTAAAGTCCAAATATTTGAGCTTTTCAAGTACCATTTTAATATAATGAGACTGAGACAAGGCTAGACCTTGAGGAGTCTTAAGGATCTTAATTCCCAAAATTAATTCGGCAACTCCTAACTCTTTCATATCAAACTTACTAATAAGCATACACTTAATAGCATTTATGTTAGCAATGTCGTTACTCATTATCAACATATCATCAACATATAAACAAACAATGACGATTGATTTGGAGTATTCTTAATGTAAACACATTTTTCACACTCATTGATCTTGAAATCATTTGACAATATTGTTTGGTCAAATTTCGCATGCCATTATTTTGGTGCTTGTTTTAGTCCGTAAAGCGACTTAACAAGTCGACATACCTCTTTTATTTTTCTTTTTCTTTTCCAGGAACTACGAACCCTTCAAGTTGTTCAACATAAATTTTTTCCTCCAAATCTCCATTTAAGAAGGTTTTCTTCACATCCATCTAATGGAATTGAAGGTCATACACGGCGGCTAATGTTATTAACACCCCGATAGATTTAATCCTCGATACCGGCGAGTATGTGTCAAAGTAGTCAAAACATTCTCATTGTCTAAAACCTTTAACAACTGCTGCAACTTCTCCTTTAACTCCTTCAGCTCTGGCGGGGCCATACGATATAGAGGCATAGAAATGGGATGAGTGCCCGGTAACAAATCAATACCAAAATCGATATCGCTATAAGGCGGCATGCCCGAAAGATCCGCCGGGAATACATTTGGATAATCCCTCACTACCGGAACTAACTTAACGATAGGAGTATCAACACTAACGTCTCTCACATATTCTAGATACGCATCACACCCCTTTTCAACCATCCGATGAGCCTTTTAAAACGAGATAACCCTGCTAGGAACATAATCTAAAGTACCTCTCCACTCTAACTGCGGCAAACCTGGCATAGCCAACGTCATCGTCTTGGCATGAAAATCAAGAATAGAATGATAGGGCGACAACCAGTCCATGCCCAAAATAACATCGAAATCTACCATATTGAGCAATAATATATCGGCTCTAGCCTCAAAACCACTAAGAACAACTAAACGCGACCGATACACACAGTCAACAATAAGGGAATCTCCCACCGGTGTGGACACATAGACAGGAGAACTGAAGGAATCACGAGATACACCCAAATATGGAGCAAAGTGAGATGATACATAGGAATAAGTGGAGCCTGGGTAAAATAAGACCGATGCATCTCTATGACAAACCAGAACAATACATGTGATAACTGCGTCGGATGCAACTGCCTCCGTCCTTGCAGGAAGAGAATTATATCTGGCCTGGCCTCCCCCTCTAGGGCGACCTATACTTGCCTGATCTCCACCTCTAGCTAGTTGTGCAGGTGGAGTGGCAACTGGTGCGGTAACCATGACTTGAGGATCCCGTGGAATACGCGGAGCCTGAGTAGTCTGTGGAGGTGCACCCATCCTGAGTCTGGGGCAATCCCTCACCATATGATGAGTGTTGCAACACTCAAAACAAGCCCTCAGAAGACGTGGTTGTTGTGGCTGGCTCGGGCCTGATCGACTAGACTGACCGCTGAAACCACCCCGTGCAGGAGATTCACTAGACAATGGGGTGCATAATAGGGAACTTGGGGCCTAGGAGTGGCCAGAATACCGCTGGAAGCTGGTAGTGCTAAATGAGCGGAGCGGCTCACACGGCCCCTACCATGACGAGCTACAACTGGGGCGCGGGAACTACTGTATGTGCCAGAATCTCGAGGCCTCTTGACCTCCCTCTCCTCTCTCTCCCGGGCCCACATCCCCTCCAATCTCCTAGCGATCTCCACTACCTGCTGGTATGCGATGTCCATCTCTAGCTCCCAGGCCATGCTAAATCTGATACCAGGGTTGAGCCCCTTGATAAATCGATTGACTCGCCCTCTAACAGTAGCAACCAAGGCTGGTGCATGCCTGAACAAATTATTGAACCGAATTGCATACTCCGATACGGCCATAGAACCTAGCGCAACTGCTCAAACTCTTCACGCCATGCATCTCTGAGACTCTGGAGAATAAACTACCTCAAGAATATATTTGAGAACTGAGCGCAAGTGAGTAAAGCCGCCTCGGCCGGACTACCCAACTCATACACTCGCCACCACTGATAAGTCGCTCCCTTAAGTTGGAACGTAGTGAAACCAAGCCCACTAGACTCCACAATACCCATAGTACGGAGGATACGGTGGCACTCCTCAAGAAAATCCTCGGCATCCTCTAACACTAAATCGCTGAAAGTAGGAGGGTGGTACTTCTTGTACCTCTCGAGTCGAGCTGCTCCCCCTCAGAAGCTGATGCCCTAACCTCGGGCTGGACTGGGCGACCGACTGCACTGGTATGACCTCTGGGACCTGGTCAACCTAAAACAGCTGCTATAGGGTACGGGCGGCGAGAGTCTGTGCTCCTCCCTCAGCTTGAGATGTGGCAGGAGCAAATAGGATCAACCTTGCCTGAGCTAAAGTGCTAAACATGCTCAGAAACTGGGCGAGAGTCTCCTAAAGTGCTGGGGCAGTAACAGGCGTCTCAGGTGCTTGCTCTCCAACTGCAGCTACTGGTTGCTCCTTTGTAGCAGCTCATGTAGGTGCTCTAGCTGCACCACGTGGACGTCCTCGGCCTCTACCTCGGCCCCGGCCTCTCGCGGCTCTAGCAAGGGCGCGGGTGTCTGGTTATCCGATCCGGCTGTGCATGTCCTCATCGTTTGTGAGAGAATAGAAAGGAAGAAGTTTAGAATCCCGAAGTCAACAATTTCGCACAATAAGGAATCAAAGAAGTGAAGCTTTTCCTAATAATTCCATAGCCTCCCGAAGATAAGTATAGACGTCTCCGTACCGATCCGCGAGACTCTACTAAACCTACTTGTGACTCATAACACCTATGAACCTAGAGCTCTGATACCAACTTGTCACGATCCCAAATTCCCTCCATAGGATGTGGTGACGACTCGTAGTCTCTAAGAATAGGTAAGCCTAACAACATGCGGGATAATTGAAATAATAATTTAGAGTCTCAAAACCTCAGCAACTACATAAATTAAATCTGTAACTCAATATATACAGCTCCCAAAACCTGGTGAAATATAAGTCACAAGCTCTAAGTAACAGTACTGAACAAATCCTATACATCGCTATCTATAATAGGGTAATGAAATAAGGAAAACAAGGTAGAAGGGGACTCCAAGACCAGCGAATGTGGGCAGGTATACTTTGAAGTCTCCAAAGCAAACTCAGCTCACTAGTGCCGGGACTGATAGGAAGTATCTGGATCTGCACAAAAAGATGCGCAGAAGCGCAGCATGAGTACACCACAACGGTACCCAGTAAGTGCCAAGTCTAACCTCGGTAGAGTAGTGACAAGGTCAGTTCAAGGCCCTACTAGAGATAATAAGAAACAAGACGAAAGATATAACTATTTAATGATAATGACAATGGAAATGAAACAATAAGAAATTTACCAAAATTTAACAACACAGAATTAGGGCAGTTAATACAACACGGAAGGAAACAAGGATTAACATGTTAAGGAAACAAACAACCAAGACAAATACAGCAAATAGAGAAAGATCAATAAGGGTCACTACCGAGGTACCATCTCGTAGTCCCAAATCATAAAAGTAACTCACAGTCTTTCCTTATATCACCTCGGGAGCCTTTACATTTAGTTTTGAAAATTATTTTTCCTGAAATAACATCCCGTGTTTTAGCCCACCTTATCGCACCGCATGGCTTCTAGTAGTTCCCCTACTAGCCACGCGAATCAAGCCCACCTTATCTCACCGCATGCGTTTCAACACCCAGTGCTTATACCACCGCATGCATATCAATATCAAAACGTATCACAAATCGCACCTCAAGTGCCCAATATCATAATTTGCCATAGAAACCAAACAATAATAGAATTTCACAATAAAGAGCCCACGGCTCAACCATAATGTACACAAAGTCTCAACAATAATAACCGGAAGAATAACTCAATAGAATGATATTTCACAACTTAACACTTTGCCTTGATAGGAATCACGACCTTTGCAACTCAATACCAATTTCAACAACAAGATACTCCAAGGAGTAGCAATTTCAAGTAAGAATTCCATAGTTAAATAGTGAAAACGGAATAAGGAAACAAGAATTTCAACTAAACAAGTAGAGTATTAGCAAATAAGAGGTAGGACAAGTAGACATGTGAAATTAGACTAATTATGATGACTATAACATGTTAAAGTAACTCAATTAAAGCATGAAAGAAAACTACATAGCTAAAAACCGAAAATTTTAACATTTAGCCCGTGTACACACTCGTCACCTAGCATAAACGGCTTTCACATATCACAGTTATCACAACAATACCAAATCCTAAGGGGTAATTCCCCTCTCCACCCTCCCCCCCTC
>MCJB01050041.1:29882-49173 GCA_002018475.1 Nicotiana obtusifolia
ACAAGGTTAGACAAGTCACTTACCTCAAACCATGCTAAATAAATCAACTGTAAGGCATTTCCCTCGATTTTCTAACTCCAAACGGCTCGAATCTAGCCAAAATAATTTCATTCAATAAATATAACCATAGGAAACTAATTCAAACAATGAAATTACGATCCTTGCAAAGAGTTGAAAAATCGACCCAAAAAAGTCACCCCAGGCCCGCGTCTCGGAACTCGACCAAAATTATAAAAATCAAATTTATTCAAATCTGACCTCATTTCACCTTTCAAAATTCAAAATTTAGCCTAAGAAGTTCTACCACTTTTTCCCAATTTTTCCAACTTCAATCCCTAATTACATGATAAAAACAATGATAGATTCGAGTAATTTAACCAAAATCGAGTTAGGAATTCTTACCCTAATGATCTCTCTAAAAACCCCTCGAAATTTTGCCTCAAACAGAGCTCTCTAAGTCCAAAATGTGAAATATGAAATAAACCCTCGATTTCAAACATAAGTCTGCTGCCTAGTGATTTACACATCGCGATCATGGAATTTCTATAGCGATCGCGAAGAACAAAATTCCATCAGCTCAAAATCCTTATGCGCGAACGCGGAAGTCTGGTCGCGAACATGGTGAGAAACTTTTCCACAGCTACGCGATTGCGTGACCAACTCGCCACCGCATAGAGCAATGCATCCACCTCCCAGGCCTCCCTTCCTTCATCGCGAACGCGGCACCACTGACGCGTTCGTGATGCACTGACCTTCCAAGCTTCTCCGATTTTTCAACTTTCGCCAATTCGCGTCGAAACGACCTACGGTCCTCCAAATCAACATCCAGACACGCTCCTAAGACCAAAATCACCATACGACGCTATTGGCACCGTCAAAAATCCATTCCGGAGTCGTCTTCACCAAAGCCAAACTACGATCAACTCTAACAACTTAAACCTCCAACTTAGAGACTATATGTCTCGTTTCACTCCGAAACTCAACCGAAACGAAAACCGAACACTCCAACAAGTCACAAATTCACAACATAACATAGAGGAAGCATAAATTAGGAGATCAGGGCTAAAATACTCAAAATAACCTGTCGAGTCGTTACAATTAACAAGATATTCATCATCTCCTTTAACGTTCTATTCTTTCTTTCCATGATTTCATTATATTGCGGTGAGTAAGGGGCAGTTGTTTTGTGAATAATTTCATATTCCAAACTTATTTCTTCAAAAAGAGAATTATAGATGCCACCCCCATCACTTTTTATCATTTTAATCATTTTGTTTAGTTGCGTTTCAACTTTATTTTTTTATTGCTTGAATGTATCAATTGTTTCATCTTTACTATTAAGTAAGTAAATATAGCAATATCTAGTACTATCAATAAACGTTATGAAATACTTTTTCCCACCGCGAGATAGTATTGACTTCATGTCGAAAATATATGCATCAATTAAGTCTAAAGGATTTAAATTCCTTTCAAGTGACTTATAAGGATGTTTAACATACTTTCATTCCACACATATTTGACATTTCAAGTTATTGCATTCAAACTTAGGTAATACTTCCAAATTAATTATTTTTCGTAACGTTTTGAAGTTGACGTGACCTAAATGTTCATGCCATAAATTATTTGACTCAAGCAAGTAAGAAGAAGCTGAAATTTTATTCATATCAATGGCAATTATATTGAGTTTGAAAATGCCATCAATAAGGTAACCTTTTCCTACATACATTTTATTCTTACTACCTAAACCCTTGTTGGAAACAAAAACATACTTAAAGTCGTTCTTGACTAGAAGTGATGTCGCGACAAAATTCTTCCGCATTTCAGGAACATGAAGGACATCGTTTAGAGTCACAATATTGCAAGAAGTCATCTTCAAAGCTATCTTGCATGTTCCTTCAATTTTTGCAGTAGCGGAATTTTCCATAAAAATTGTCTCGTTGGATCTAGCGGGAGCATACGAATTAAACAACTCCTTGTTAGAACAAACATGACGAGTTGCCCCATAATCAATCCACCATTCACTAGGATTTCAGACTAGGTTGCATTCAGAAAGCATGGCACACAAATCATCTATTTCATCATTCTTGTCAATCATGTTTGCTTGACTTTTCCTTTTGTTCTTCTTTGGTGCACGACAGTCAGCAACCTTGTGTCCAACCTTTCTACAATTGTGGCAATTACCTTTGAACTTCTTTTTTCTTGGGTAATTCTTTGGTCCAGACAACTTCTTTCTCTTTTTGCTCGTTGAAGCTTCCTCAACAATATTTGCTCTCATTATTATTGAGTTTCCACGAGACTTCTTTTCTGCAGCCTTGTTGTACTCTTCAATCCTTAAGCAAATGATAAGGTCCTCCAAAGTCATCTCCTTGCGCTTATGTTTCAAGTAGTTTTTAAGTCCTTCCACATTTGAGGCAAATTTTCAATAAATGCCGCAACTTGAAACGCTTTATTTATGACCATACCTACAATCATAAATTTAGAATTAATAATATAATCAATATCTTTAATAAAAATATTGATTTGATTTATACCTTTAGCAAGGAGATCATGAACGATGACTTGCAGTTCTTGAACTTGAGTTATGACAGACTTACTGTCAACCATTTTAAAGTCCAAGAACTTCGCAGCAACAAACTTTTTAAGTCCAGTATCTTCCGTCTTGTACTTCTTTTCAAGAGTGTTCCACAATAAAATAGAACGGAATAACTATTCTGTGATAGCTGCACTTCAAATCACAGAACTTCAATAAATTCAAATGGCGGAGCAAATCGCACAAAATGCTTACATTTTGCTTTGAAAATCAATGCAGAAGAGAGAGGCGAGAGATTTTCAGATTCGATGGTGAAAAATGAGGCTAAGCCTCTCTATTTATAGCCAAAAAAGTTGAGTCCCAACTTGTGCAAAATGCCTGTTAGTTTGATAAGGTTTCTATTCCGCAGAAATTATTTGAATTTCGTTGAATGGAATGTTTGGTCGCGAATTTGTGCGTTGAAAAATAATTCTGCGAATTTTCAAATTCATATTTTTCGTGAAAAAATATTAGAAAAGAAAATATTAAACGATGGAAAAGGAAAACAAATTTGGTCGAAGAAATTATCAATCAAATCAATTGACAACTCAAAAGCCGAAGCTGAAGTCGAGCCGAGCGACGACGACGGCACAAGACTTGCTCTCTTCTCAACTCTTTAAGAGCTAGAACAAATGCTTCCATATATAAGCACAAGAATTTTCCTCTTCCTATCCAATGAGGGACAAATTTCTTTGTAAAAGGAACTAATTCAAAATTTTATTTCCCTCCAATTTTTTTTCCACCGTTTCTATTCACCCCTTCTTTGTTTTAATTAACAAAGCCCAACAGTTGCTCCCAAACTCAAACTCGTAACTTATAGATTGGTGACAACTTTATCATTTTCTATAGAATTCTCTTCTAACTGGGTGACTCCATGAGATGTTAATTGAACTCATTTCTCTTTGACGAGTCTAGAGGTGTATCTAGGTTTTCGTAAATGGGTTCACGTGAACCCATAGTTCTCTCCCTGAATCATGTATAATAATGTTAAATTTTTTCAAAATTAGTTAAATATATGAGCGTGCACCATGCTCAAAGACTCCTACGGTGCGATAAATATTGGGCGTATCTCTACGACTAAAATTGGCGGTAAAATCTCATTTCGGACGATCTTATTTTCGGCACGGAGTATGGATATATACGTGAAAATCACTAAAATTTTAAAAAATATATAATTTTGAATCTATAATTTCAAAAGTGTAGTGGGTTCATAGTAAGAGACTAAAGTTAAACACGTTAAAAATAAATTCTAAATTCACCTTTTTACAATAGTGCACTCATCCTCTTAAAATTCTTGACCCGCCTCTGCAACTATGACACCACAATTTTTTTATTTTTTATTTTAACTATTTACATGAAGTTGAAAAGCAGAATTTATGCAGAGTACAATGAAATTGACGGAATTTCTCAAGCTTAATTAGAGATTTTTAGTATAAGTGAAGAAGAAATTGTTGGTTTTTCTTTTGCTAATATAAGCTCGTGCAATGCAAAACAAAATTAATCAAGTCACTGAATTTACATGTTTATTTTCACCATTACCGTTTTTACCCTATAGTAGAGGGAAAAACAAGATTTATTCACAATTGAATTTACAAGTTAGATGATAAAAAGAATTTTTCTTGTATAGCTTATAAGGGTGTTTGCGGTTCGGTTCGACTGTTTATTTTATAAAATTTATATCATATTAATTTTTTGATTATTTTATTATGTATAATTAAAATTAGATTTTTCGAGATCATCCCAATCATGTCGGTTTCTCTTCAATATCGATACGGTTAGGTTAATTTGTAGTATTTTTTAAAATGTCATGCAAAAGTCACTAGTAAATGTAAAATAATACAATAACATACATACTTTTATAAAATTAAGCAAATTCTCCAGATATTTTTACAGTTTAAAGGGTGATGAATTAAGAAAATATGAAAGATGGAGAGGATATAGATCCATCAACTATTCTATAGTAACGTAAAAAAATAAGCAAATGCAAAGAAAATATAAATCACACGAGTGAAAAGATATTAACCAAGTTGGGACTCAAGAATAAAATCTATATAAGATTAAATATTCAAAAAGATAAACCTAAAACATACAAAAGAAAATATATTCATTACATCGTAGTTTGCTACTCATAATCGCTATAATACCTTGTGTCTTGCTAGTGAATATGTTGGAAATAATTTAGTTTCAATAGAAGTAGCATAATAGTTTGGGAATTAGGATTTTAGGTTTATTTACTTGTGGCTTGTAACTATTTTCATGACCAAGGACAAATTTAATTCTTTATTATTTTTAAACATAATATATAAATATATTTTTCATATGTAAATTTATTTGGTACGACTCAATATTTTTTTAATTTATTTTTATAAAATAAAAAATCTATCCTAATTATCGATACGATTATAAATTTATATAAAAATTTATAATTTTATTTAAAAAATTTAAAAATCAATTATATACGATACGATTAACCGTTTTAATCTATTTATAAATATTCATTTACACCCCTGATAGCTGCGAGTTCATGCATTTGCCTCGAGGCTTTTACCATAAGATAAGGGCGGCCGCTTGATAATGCCGAACCTTTTCTACGTGTCAGCTTTAGAAGCCATGATAAACTTCAGGGGGTCCCATCGAAAAGGACGACCGTACTTATCTCTAGTATATTTTTTACTAGTCTCTGCCTATATAAACAACCACCATTGCACATAATTCAAGAAACTAGAAAAGAAAATTCAGAAAATATAATTTTCTCCCCAATTTTTAAAGACTTGGCAGTTCTCCTTCTACGATTTAACCATTTGCTTATTGGGTTTTGCTGCCAAGAAAAATAATGGGTGTTCAGGAAACGGACCCTCTTTCACAACTAAGTTTGCCACCCGGGTTTCGATTTTACCCGACTGATGAGGAGCTTTTAGTTCAATATTTGTGCCGCAAAGTTGCTGGTCATGATTTCTCTTTACAAATCATTGCTGAGATTGATTTATACAAATTCGACCCATGGGTTCTCCCAAGTAAGTTTCTTTATATGCTGAAGCTTTTCTTGTTTTGCAATTAATTTTTATGTTCGTCAACGTGACTAATTAATAATTTTCTTCTTTGGATTTGTAAAGGCAAGGCAATATTTGGAGAAAAGGAATGGTACTTTTTCAGTCCAAGAGATAGGAAGTACCCGAATGGATCACGACCAAACAGAGTAGCTGGCTCTGGGTATTGGAAAGCAACGGGAACTGATAAAATAATCACTACAGAAGGGAGAAAAGTTGGAATTAAGAAAGCTTTGGTGTTTTACGTAGGTAAAGCACCTAAAGGAACTAAGACTAATTGGATCATGCATGAATACAGAATCAGTGAATCTCCAAGGAAAAATGGAAGTTCAAGGGTACGTATATCCACCCCTTTTTTCCAATTACAATTGTTTTATTTCTGAATTGTGACATTAATATTTTTTTTAATATATATATATATATATATATTTCAGCTAGATGAATGGGTGCTTTGTCGGATTTATAAGAAGAATTCGGGTGGGCAAAAACCGAACATTTCTGGTTTAAGCAGCAAAGAGATAAGCAACGGTTCTTCATCATCATCCTCGTCTCAATTTGACGATATGCTGGAATCCTTGCCAGAAATTGAGGACCGTTATTTCTCCTTACCAAGAATGAACTCGCTTAGGAATTTACAACAAGATGATAAGCTTAATCTTCAGCACTTGGGTTCTGGAAACTTCGATTGGGCCACTCTAGCTGGATTTAATTCGTTCCCGGAATTAGGCACCGGAAATCAAGCTCCGGTACCGGGAAATCAATCTCAGGTGCATTTGAACAATCAAAGCAGTAACAACAATTTGAATAATCTGAATGAATTTTTCGCTCACCCCACGCAATTGAATTTTCATGGAGATGTCAAGTTTGAAGTTGGAGTGGATGAAGAAGTAGATAGCGGAATCAGAGCTCAACGAGTTAACAACTCGGGTTTCTTTCAAGAGAATTCAACCGGGTTACAAGCCTACACGAACTCGGTACCTGACCCGTTTGGGATTCGGTACCCGATCCAAACAGTGAATATGGGTTTCAGTCGGTAAATAGAGAAAGGTTTGAAGCATTTGAATTTGTAATATGGAAAATTTTGGGAAAGGTTAAAATGTGAATGCTCGTAGATATCTTCAAGATAAATTGGAAATATTGCGCTGATTAATGAGGTGGAGCGCTATTATTCTTTGGTTGGGGACAAAAAAGTAAAATTAACAAGATTTTGTTCATGTAACTGGGCACAGATACAATGTATTCTGTTGTACACACACTGTTTCCCCTTGTACTAAAATTTATGCAGGGGATGTATTTTCTTTTTAGGCTTTGGTATTCTACTTAGGACGACAAAGTGCAGGATTAGCTTATTTCCCTTTTTATGTAAATTGTTATAGGTAACGCTCCTTCCTTAGTCACTTTCTAGATATAGTAGTTGGGATGTACAGAAGTTATGAGTCCTAAATAATACAGTTGAAAATTGAGCATACGTATAATAAATCACATGAAAAAAGACGTGGAATCGTAGAAATTATCTGACTTGACATTTCTCAACATTATGATTTTGATATCAGCTGCACGGGATCAACACATTACCAATTATATGCACTGTTGTAGGCATTGTTCTATTCTTCTGTGTCTTATTTAGCAGGAAGTACATTTACAGAATTTGGGGTTGTTACTCTGTTAGAGGGTTTTTTAAGGGGAAAAGAGCCACCACCAAGGTGAAGAAAAATAAGAAACAAATGATTAAGTATGTCGCTTTAACTTAAAATCTCATATAAGAAAGAAACGATCACTTCCTTTACATAAATATGTAATCTACCTAGCACTAACCTTAAAAATTATATATTACCATGATATGTGAAGTAGAAACGTTTAAAACCAAAACTGAAATTACCTTAAGAATCATATTGTAATATGTTTGTTGTATTTCTTGTAAGTTATTCATAAGAACATTCTTTAAGTTATTCCTCTACACACCTAGTTAAAGAATAAAACTGAAAGCATCTGCCAGTGACTAAAAGCCCACTTTCATGATTTCATCAATTATTAGATGCTGTACAATTTATAATATGAAGATCTAGAACCTACTAATAGTTTAAAAAAAAAAGAAGATTTATCTAATAATTAAATTTATGATAGAATTTCTCAAACGCGCGGTGAAAAGAAAAGGACAGGGACATTGAAATGACTATTTGGATAAGAATATAGTCGTAGTTCTTTACACCAAACTATTTTGTTGATTATGTAAGTGACTACTATCTAATCATCGATCCGAAACTAATTAGGTTGATTTTTCTTTCTCCTTGTCATCCTTTTTAGCCTTTCCCGTAAACTGTTTATGAAGTTTCGAGCTGGGTCTGAGGTGGATACAGTCAATAACATAATTAGATTCGAAGAGATTCCAGAATTAGCGATACAAATGGCAAAGGCGCCGCTTAATATCTGATGACACAAAATGCACTCCACTTCCAAATCCACACATCCCTAAAATTCCTAAAATTGAAAGGATAATTGGAATGACGAGTCAAGAACCAAAAGAATTACAAGTACCTAGTTTCGGGTTTGTTTTTTCATGGAATATGCAAGGTGTGATACAGACATTGTGAAATGTCATCACTACTATTCTTTTTCTTAGTCAAACGGCTCTAGTAGTATGCCATTTTTATATGAATCTACCATAACTTCCAAAATGGATAGTTGGCGTCACAAGGTCATATACACTTGTCTTCCTCCTTTCACAAGTCGATTTAGTTTGCTGACATATGGACTTCAACTTTTACGTTACAATTGGCTTTGGCGTTTGGTATGCGAGGTGTCGTTTTTTGGTCATGATACATATAAGTTTTGTTAAATTACAACTATGCTTTTTGGTTTTCATTTGAGTATATAACTATACTAGTATGGATAGCCCTGGGGCGCACAGGCCCAATAACACTGCTAAATAATGGCGTATAAATTTTAAAAGGAGCTTATTTCATAATTAAATTTTTTGCTAATTTATTTGTACATACTATAATTTTTTACCTACAATATCAAGTTATTTAAAACAATATAAAAATTAGCCCTGGGAACTCTGTTTAGTAGATTTGTCAAAAAAAAAAAAAAAATTATAAATAAGCTCTCCCATTCAAATTTAAGGTTTAGGTAGATCTATTAAGAAAATTATTTAATAGCATTAATATAAGAATTTTCATCGAGTTATCCTTTATATCTTCTCAAATTACTCTTTATATCCTCATTTTTTTCAGATTATTTACTGGATCAAGGATGAATTTGAAAAAACTAACTAATACTTTCTTGGTTTCTCAAAGCAACAATATATAGATATTAGCTTCTTCAACATTAAATTTAAATCGATTAAATTTTCCTAAAAATAAAATTAGTACTAAATTTAGTAAATGAGTTAAAACTAAAATGGACAATGTGCTCAAGGAAAAGTGGGTAGGTCAAATTTTGCCCCAGGTGTAGCTCTTCATTACTTACTTTGTTTTGAGTTAGATTCTCATTAATGAAAGCCATTTTAAGCTTTTTTTTTAGTAATTATGCATTCTCTGTAAGCACCATAGTATACTCAATGCTCCAGCTGCAATAATACGACGTTCTCTCTTGTATTACACGTCTAAGTATATTTTATCCTTGTCATTCCTAAAACTCCCTGTATATTTTAGTTTCCCCAAGATCATACTCTACTTTTAATAAGCATACTTGATTGATTGGCAAGGAACTTTCTTTATTTCAAACTCCAACTTTTATAACAAATGCATTATTGTGCATTAATGTTTAGTTGATTTGAGCTCTGCAACTTTGAAATCGCAGCTTATGGCAATTAAATATGTGATAAAACTATTGTTAGCTAGTTTGATGGCAGGGACGAATCTACTTCATTTTGTTAAATTTTGGAGTTCGAAAAATCTACCAACTTTCCTAGTAGTTTATGTTGTTTGTTATTTTTAAGTGTATAAGTGTAAACTTTAAAATTTGGTAAAAGAAAAAAAGCAAAGAAGAGAAAGATGAAAACACGTGCTTCAAGGCTTTCATTTTGAAGCTGTGTGTGTAATTACTAAAGAGAGGGAAATTGGACATGGAGAGAAGTTAGCTAATGAAATGACAAAAATACCCTCAGTTCAAGTAATTATGGCCTAGCCCACTCCATATAAAGGCCCAGTACCAGTTGTTCAGACTTGGTCGAATATCAATCGGCCTATCAATGTCAAAGTTTGGTGTGAATTGGTAGCCTAAGTTAGCACTACGCTTTAGTGTAGATCGCATTTACGTCACTGAAACCAAAGTGTGATGAGAGAGTTCCACATAATAATTGTGAATTCAATTCAAAAAAGTTAAGCGCCCAATCATTGGGCCTAAAACATTTGTAAAGTGTTCTGCCTGGCCAAGCCCAAGCAATTCCAAGCATCTTCACCTTTTAAAAGAAGAATTTAATTCATAACACATTACAGTGTAAAATTTGCTCGCCTATTCACATATTTTTACAAGTAACATATTTACCAAAATTATTCAAATTTTATATATTATCTGTCTTAAATAAATTTTTCTTAGAATTTATATATAATTCATTATTAGTGCCTTAAATTAGAGGATTCTTTGCTTGGTAAAGGCCGTAATTGAAGGGAACGAAGTCCAAATTGTCCTTTCATCTAGATAAGACTCCTTCCAGTCGTGTGTTACCTATTTTAAGCCATAATTAGCGCAACTCTTCTCTTTCTTTGCTATAATTATCTATTTTAAGAAAGGAATAATTTATGGTATAGTAGCATATAAATTAAAAATAAATTTCATATAAATTTAATATAAAATTTGATATATGTACAATAACATGCATACTAAAAATAAATTTTATACAACTGCTTATTTACAACTTATCTGTTACTTTCATGCATCATTCTTACCCAGTTAAATACAACTACAACATCATATAACTTAAATATAATTTTCATACAAATTTTATACAATATGTATTTTGTATATATTTTATATATGATTTTGTATATATTTTGTATGTGGTGCGTTCTTCTGCTTCTTCTTTGAAATTCAATCTGAAAATTCAGCCACATCACATTTAATCTTTCACCAAATATCGTCAAAATTGAGATATAAACTCCATAGAATATTTTCAATCGTTTGCAATAACACCCAATTCATATAAATAATATTTTTGAAAAATTCGAATTCGAAATCAAGGCTTCTAAGCTTTTTTAAGAGTTGTCAATGATGGAAAGTCAAACACTCAAAATTTATTGATTGACAATTTCAATTCAAACAATCGAGCCAAATAATTAATATCCATCTTGTGCTAACTCAGAACACCAAGAAGAAAAGGGAAAGCCTAAAAAAGATCCAAACTCCAGCCATGGCAAAATTCATATCCATAAAAGATTAATCCCTTTCTTCACCATTGTTAGAAAAAAATTATGATCTTTAGACGAAAAAAATCTTATAGAATCGGTGTAGAAAGAGGGTTGATTTCAAAGAGAGAAAAAGGAAAAAAGTACTGTTATTGGGGGATTTATTAAATTATGAGCTATAATCAAGGGAGACTCATTTAAAACTAATTTATATAATTGATAAGTTGTATATGACCATGTAATTAAACTAAAACTTGATTAGGAAGGTAAATATGTTTCATATATAGTATAGATAGGTAAAAATCCTTTATCTAATTTCCTTTTTGAGATTTTCCATCCACATATGTAGGCTCCATTTGTCCATAAATTTTTTTCTTTTTTTCAAAAATGTGTTTTTCATGAAATTTTATAAGTTTTTGAAAATTTTTTGAAAATGAGTTTTTCAAAAACCAAAAAGTGATTTTGACCAGTTTGAAAAAAAGATTTCCGAAAAACTTTGTTTCTCACTCACAAAACTGCAATATTTTTTCAAGTAAAATGCATATTTAAATATTATTTTAAATTATAAATATCATTTTTCAACGTAACTTCAAGTACTATCTTTTTTTAAAAAAATTATAATTTTTATGTCCAAACGCGTACGTAGTATTACGTACTAAAAATTTTGGGAAATATTGCACATGGTTACACTTAGAAATGGTGTCTCATTTACAAACTATTGACGATCCCTAAAACCACGAGTTCAAATATTGTGAATGTCAGACTTCTTTTTAAGTTTAGCCATCCACATGGGGTGAAATTTATTGATAGTCAGATTTACAAGTGGTAATTGAAAAATAGCTACAATTTTAAAAGTGATAGAAATTTAGCCATTTTTCATGTGTAGATAAATTTGAACAAAAACACTATTCAAAATCCGAAAAATATTCCAGCACAATATACTGGAGTTCGAATTTTTTACATGTGAACTTCCAGCATAACATGCTGTAATTCCATAATGTGCTGGAGTTCCAACATAATATGCTGGAAGTTCATACACAGGTGCTCCAATCTCCAGTATATTATGCTGGAACTTTTTGTGTGCTAGAGTTCCAGCATAATATGTTAGAAGTTCATACACATGTGCTCCAATCTCCAGTATATTATGCTGGAACTTTCCGTGTTACAGTAATATAGTGGTTATTTTTTAATGACTTTGCAAATGCTGGCTATTTTTTAATTACCAGTTCAAAAATTGGCTAGTCCGTGCTATTTTAACATCCACATGCATAGTACTTGTAATACAATTTGGGAAAAAATTGAAAAATTAACCCAAATAGCCGCCCACCTAACTGCTTAAATTGAAAATAACTATGGAGGTATAATATATGCATAATATATGTATTATATGTGTATAAATGTGTACAATTAATATATAATCTATGTATATGACGAGAAAAAATAAATAATAAATATAGACGGCTATTTGTGTAAAGATTCCAAAAAAATTCACAAAAGAATCACACTATAAGATGGGGGCCCATTTACAGCCTATTCGAAGGTCCCCATTGCCCATAAAGTGTGAAACAAGCCTTCAAACTTTACAAGAAAGTTTGCGTCTGTCCAAAAGGCCAACATTATGAGGCCTGACTTAACATTTTGTTCTGATGAAAAATTTTGAATGACAAGAATGCTTGTAATCTTTAAAAAGTTACATTGATATCCATGATGTAAAGATTTTCGGTTACAGTTGTGCTATGGATTGGTCATCTATTCTCCCATTATGGTATAGAACATGTTGTTTAAAAGCTCTACAAAATTATTAATCACAAGTCACAACATATATAGTGAAGTAAGTGGATGAACAAAAGTTCATTCTTGGGCGAGTTGTATATCTGTGCACTCACACATCCCTTTTCAAAATTCCAAACAAAAATATCCAAAGTTGGTAAGATAGTAGACATTTTTTTTGATATTCATAATGTTATAGTGGAAACTAGCAAATGAAGGACATTATATCCGATTGAAGCTAGCATATGAAAGACATAATATTCATTGAATTCATAGCTACTGTGTGAATTTACATCACCTCAAGACTGCTATATTATAATTAGTATTTATTTTTATTTTGATACTTCTCCTTTTTAAGGTTTAGCAGTTTAATTTTCTTAGTCTTGTCATGCCATAAAATGAGCTGCAAAAGAGATTTGATTCTGGTCCTTTTATCTAATCTTTATTTTCTCTACTCATTCTTAATGATCAAAGTTACCGCAAAAAATTGGAAGTATATTCTCATCCAAACGAGTCAAAAAAATATCATTCGCACGCACAGCATAAATGCCAAGATGAAATGTATTTGTAAAGAGCATCTCTCCATCTTTTTCTCAAATTTAAGTGAATGGATAATAAACGAAGACGAGTTGTTCATTTTTGCCTAAATTTGGTTAAGCACTAAGATCAATGAGGATTAAGGTGTCTAGCTATCACTTCATACTTAATATACGATGAAAGCATATCGTCATACACCACTAATTGCTAGATTATGTGTACAGAAAGAAGATTATATACTTCTAGATGCATGGGGTTAATTAATCATGCCAAATAACAATTTCTTTTTAAATACATTGTACTATAAGTTAGGTCATTTTAATTAATTTCAGGTGCTGGTAATATTTTTAATTTTTTGTGCTTGACAACTGATTCACTGAACAAAAAAGACTAAGGGCTTTGTCCTCATGTACAAAAATGGAAAATGGATGGTACCCTTCAACTCTGAGATTAAGAAATACTTAAGCACAGTTAATTAGTGAAAGCAACCAATGGCCCATCAGTCTATATCACATTAACTCAAATTTCTTTTTTAAGGAAAACAAAGCACGCCTAATTTCAACCTCTTGTTTTGCAATTCTTAGCTCTTCGTATTTTAATAATCTCTTCTGTTTTTTCAATGGTCTGAAGTTACGGTCATCTGTACTTTTCCTTATAGAACAAAAGTATTGAGTATTTAAACCTTTTCCTCAAGAGTTATGAGGTGCGCACTTATAGTCAGCTAATATGTTTGAGACTTATGAAAAGATTTAATTTTATTGCTGAAATTAGCAGTGGAAAGCACCTATCTGATAGACTCTAACTAGAAAATTAAGTACAAAATTAGAGCATATATATACATTTGCACATGACTTACGATTCCACAAATATAATTTTGGCTTTCCAAAAGTCATGATTACTTTGGTGAGCATGTGAATTAATTAGATGTACTTGGCTCATCCGATAGTATCAGCTCCAAATTGCAACTTTCACATAACTAACCTCATATTTTTGTAAAAATTCAAAGAGTAAAGACTTCCACCATATTGTATTGGAAGTTAAAACATAGGCATGAATCATCAATGTAAAAGCATTTTAGTTTCCATTCGGTAATTCTTAAGCAGTTAACATAAAGTTGAGGCTCATATGTTCATATATGTATACATACATTACTATATATCAGTTTGACTTCTATATATTAGTGATGGTGAACAATTTTGTACTGCAGTTTAATCTGTGTGCGTAAACACCATTTTCTACAAGCGGAAGGGGGAGTTAGGTAATTCAGAAAGTTTGGGTAAGGACTCTAAAATAATAAGAGCTCGTGTTAGATTAACAAGTGTGCCAATAGAAAAGCAAAATAATGAGGGTAGGAATACATGCCAAACTAACCAAAACGTTTGGTTACGTGCGTATTGGTCTATAATTACGATGCAAAACAGAAAAACAAAAGAAAGGGCATGTTGATTCACATGTGAATGTGAAAGGGGAGAGGGAGAGAGAAAAAAAATGTCATGCAATTGAGACTTCCTTGAATTCTGTTAAGAGAGTGAGGAAACTATGCTTTTCTTGTGGCGTAATACCCGCATTAGAAGATGGCCTTGTCTTTTGAAACTTCTGCCCATCAATCTCCTTTCACTAACAATTACCCCTCTATTTTGCATCGGATTTAAGTTATATATATTATCAGTGTGTAAACGAATTTTACACCATCAGGTCATTTATATATAATCTGTTTTAATTTTAAAATTATAAATCACATGCTTACTTATAGGTATCTTTTGGATGACTTGATAATACAAAAAAAATGAACTACGTATTGACACTGCATTTAACTTAAATTCTAAGTACTGGACATTGACAACCACTTTCTCTTTAGTCTTAATTCTCAAATACATTATGTTGCTGTCCATTTACTTTTTATTGCAAACTATCTTGTGAATTACTAAAAGGTTTTATCTAATTGTAAATGCGAACAGTTATAAAATATTTTCGCTCGACATGTGTATATTTTCACTGTAAAGCAACAATCTACGAAAAGGTTAACCAAAACTTTTCTGAGTCTGATATGAAATTCCCTAAGGCCTTAACCAAAACTTCATCTGAACTCCTCCAATCATATTGGAAAATTTAATTTGGGGGAAGATATCCTTAAGAAGAATGCTTTCAAGTTTAGATAATAGGCGGAAAAAGAAACTTATATATTCTCTTCGAAAAATAGTTATAATATTCTCTCTGAAAAGAAAAGGAGGTTCTATCATTTTTTTCCCCACACAATTTCGTAATGTAAAAGAATTTAAAATCTTAATGACATTTCTAATGCACAAAGATTCTTGACGAGAAAGACTAGTAGTGTGGGACTGCGGGATCCAGCCATGAAAAAAAAAAAAAAACAGCACGGGTCCGCAAAAGAGCTGAACCACAAGAATTTATTTGTAGGTAGTTTTATCCTGTATTTTTATAAAAAGTTATTTACACGGCTCGAATTCTTGACCTTCTGATCACATGAATCCAGCCATGGATATGCATGTTAAAATGAACCAAGTATTTCGTAGCGAAATTCTATATATAACATACTATATTACAGGTGTGAAAACTTTTAGGTTAAACTATTTTACTAAAATATTTTCCAAAAACTAAATGACTAAATCACCCTATTTATTAATTAATTTAATTTTATTATTATTATTATTATTATTATTATTATTATTATTATTATTATTATATATGCAATATTATGAAGAACTCAATAATCATTTTACTACCTCTTAATTAGCCTCCCACTCTTCCTCCTCTTTGATTTTCTTAATTAGCTTCCCTAACCCATCAAATTCCTACTTCAAGTTATTATCCATATTACTTCAATATTTGCAAGTAGCAACAAATGTGTATGGAAGGAACAAAGATCAAATAACGAAAGCGGAGAATTGGACAATCGATAACATTCTATATGAGTTACAAAGTGTTTTTAATGTATCTGAAACCCAAAACAAGAAATGGAGTCTTAAAATGTCTGTATTGTTTATGGGTTTGTTGTACTTCTTTTGCTCTTTTTGTGTTTTAAATTTTCACTGAATGTATAGGTGGAATATTGAGATGCTTGCAATTATAGTCATATCATGAATATTCACTCTTTCTGATGATGATTTTGGACTAGACGCAATACTTGGTCTTGGTATGTTTATCATGGCTAACATTTACAAAAGTCGTACTAACAACTAGCCTTTGCAGTTATCGTAAAATATTTATTGTTAAGATTGAATTGCTCACAAACTGCAGGTCTGTTCATGTCATCATTGCTTGTGGGGAAAATATTTATTTGAAATTTTAAAATATAAATATCACGGGATGGGAAAACGTTTATTCCGTCCTATTTCTTCGCCTTCAGTAACTAGCATTTTTGTTTATTAATTGTATTTTAGGTTGATGCTGATGTATACTTCTCTTTCTTATCCGATGTTCAAGTTGTTATTTTTCCAAGCACTATGTTTGTTTATATTATTTTTCTCTATTGTCGTTTATTTGAGATCAGTCGTTTTATTTTTAAACTAAGACAGATCGATATAACCTATTTCAAATTGAGTATAAGATTATATGAAATTTGAATTTATCCCTCTAATTAAGTTAACTAGCAAGAGCTGAAAATATTTTGTGCTGTTTTTGTCCTTAATATATGTGGACATTACATTTTGATGTTTAATATTCTTCTATGAAGGTTTGATTTTCTTTGTTTTTTGATAATAATCTTTCAATTTATATTGTTTGTATTTATCGATGTGAAATACACGTATAATATACGTGTCCAAAAATTAATATATATATATATATATATATATATATATATATATATATATAAATATACGTGTGCGCGCGCAAAAATACAGACAAAGTTAAATATATATTTCGACACTCACTTTTTCAAACTCAAAATCCACATCATCAGATTCGCTATTGTTCCATCTCAAGCTGATCAGATTGACCTTCCCTCTATTAATTAAGTGGCTGTTGTTAAATGTTACCTATTCTATCATGGAGTACCAAATATGCATCACGATATAAAAAAGAAAATGCAAAATAAGCTATTAAAAAAAAATGCGAAACACCAGCCAATTAAACGGTAAGTTAATTAGCTCAACGGGACCACTTATGACATTCATTTAGAAAAAAGGAGTAAAAGAATATAAAGCGTCGATTAATCCATAACAATTAGATAATTAGCTTTACAAGTTATAAAGCTCAAAAAGACACGGGGAAAATGTAGAAAATAGTACTACAAAGAGCACATGCGTATTCACATCTTATTTATTTCCCACACTGAGAATTACAAAAGGGCAAGTTAGGTTCCCCTACGAGAACGAAACTGATAGATACCATATTTTTCATAAGTTATTAGTACTAAGTTTGACTCACAACTTATGCAACCCACATGCAAGACTTTGTATTTGTATTTTAACCTAGCACGTTTTCAAGCTTTACATTTCTCTCATTTTTTCTAGGATAAAGTTTCCTTTACTTGGTAAAGATTGTGACGCTCATAAAATCAGTTCATATCATGACCTTCACTAACTCATGCCACTATCTCTAACCATGCGCACAGAGGCGGAGTTAACTGAATAACGTACGGATTCAGATGAATTCAATATTTTTACTTTACTTAGATTCTTGTATTTGTATTAGGAAATTTATCAATTATATTTAAATATTTAATTCCGAATTCAGTAACTAAGATAAAATATAAATCTGTAAGCAAGTTTAATTTAGAGAACTCATAATCTTTAAATCATGGCTCCACCTCCCAAGCATTCTCTTCTTATTAATTTTCTTCTCACATTCATATGTCATACTCATGAGTGCTTCTTTCGTAGTCCTAACTTTCTTTTTCTTCTGCGAGCTGGCTCTAGTAAATGTGGTAACTTCTTTTTCTTCTTTTTGATCTTTTTCAACAAAACAGAAACGAAAAAAATTAAAAAGAAAGAGTAAATTGCACTCAATAGCATCATTTACACTCCACTGTCAATTTTACTTTTAAATTTTCGTTTCCAAGTATTTATGGGCTTCACATAATTTTCAAAGGGGGTAAACTAATGCGCATTATTGCGCATCTGAATTTCTCTTCAAATACTAGTTAGGTCATTAGTATTTGCAAATTAAAGATATATATATACTTTAGAAATCAAACTTCAAGTAAAACATCGAAATACTGGTTTAATATGAAAGTTTAGATCAAATACCATAATAGTTTTCTCTCACAAAATCTTCAACTTTAAAAATAAACATTTCAATGTGAAATTCTCGTTAACACAACTAACTCAGTTTCCAGTCTTCAACCAACCATTTTTCAACGTCAACTCAAGTATTGTCCAAACGCCTGCTTAATCAGTCATATGAACTAACCAAATAAAATCATAGAGTAAAGAGGTAACGTTTACTTAACTTGAAATTAAAGAGGATCTACAGTTCAGGAAAATTAGGAGACAGTATAAGGGTGGCCGGTTCAAAAATAGTTCCTCCTATGGCAACACATGCTTCATCACTCATCAATTATTATGTTTCTCCTTTCCTTGCAAATATGATCCTCAACATATATATACAATAAGCTCTTACCTACTACTACAATTTTTTCAGAAGTTAAAATCGAACACAATATTGAATACGAGACTGATTGTATTTTAATTTGAGGTCAGGATCACGAGAAAATAGTGTTGTTTGTCTCCTTCAGTGTTAGGCAAGCATGACCAGAAATGTATGTGCTATGCAACTGCCCCGTCCAGAAAGAGATTTATATGTGTAATTAGAATGTTATAACGAGTTATTTTGCAAGCTATATAAGATTATAGTATTTGTTAAAACAGTTAATGTTATTGCAGATAATTTAATGTGATAGTGAAAAAAGACTATACATTGTTAATGCACTGAACTTGTGGATGTAATTTCACGAGCTAGTCAACAAGTAGCAAATTGGATTATAGTAGATGTGTCATAGACATTATATTATTAAGGCAAGTTGTCCCAGCCTTACCTTTTTTTGTGTGTGTGGAGGGGAG
>MCJB01050041.1:49432-85984 GCA_002018475.1 Nicotiana obtusifolia
GGGGGGGGAGGGGGGAGGAGGGGAACAATTTGATTATATCATGGATAGAATAGGTTAAGAAGGGATCATTTTGAGGATTTGATATTTGTCTGAAGCTGACACTTCATTAGCTGACATAATTTATGGCCCAAGGTTAATATAACTAATTGTGGTTTACTTTATCCAGTGAGAGAACAATAGACGAACAGGCATATAGTAAAACATTTTTATGGCTGTCGATCTTTTGGGTGGTGGACTGATCACCTTTCTAGAACAATTGCTATCTTGAAATTTGCTGGAGAAGACAAGGTTGCCGATGTTTATTTTAGTACTACAGGAATCTGAGGGCTCACTTGGGCAGTTGGCGACTACTATATTGCAAGAATTGACAGAAAATACTAGCCTGGTCGATCAACAAGGCTGCATTTTGACCCCACTCCAAGTCAAGAATTGTTTACAGATATATACAACTTTCATATCATGCACACTTATCTTGTAGTAGATTTTTCTGCCACTACCAAAACCAGCCAATGACGAATTTAAAATTTAAACATAGGGCATGGGTTCAAATTTGAGAGAATAAAATTTGAAACATATATCTAATTCTATCTATCTATACTTATTTTTTGCGCATATGCATTGGATTCGATTCAAGGCGGAGCCAAGGTGTAAGGCCCCGTAAAATAATTAGGGATTGTGTTGTCACGATGCATGGTCGAGACACCATGACCGATCTCATAGAATTAGGGATGGTTGATTTTGATGTGATAATGGGGATGAACTGGCTTTATTCATGTCTTGCCAAGCTTGATTGCCGAACTAGAACCGTCAGGTTTGAGTTTCCAGGCGAGCCGGTCATTGAGTGGCAGGGGGATGATGTCATGCCAAAGGGTATGTTTATTTCTTACCATAAGGCAACAAAGATGATCAACAAGGAGTGTATTTACCATTTGATCCGGGTTACGGACACTGATGCTGAGGTCCCTAAACTTGAGTCTGTGCCAGTTGTGAATGAATTTCCATGGCTCTTCCCTGATAAGCTCCCTGGGATCCACCAAACAGGGAGATTGATTTTGGGATCGATGTGATGCCAGGCACGCAGCCTATATCTATTCCACCCTAAATAATGGCGCCGGCAGAATTGAAGGAACTAAAAGAGCAGTTAAAGGATTTGTTAGAGAATGATTTCCTCTGGCTGAGTATGTCACCTTGGGGCACACCGATTCTCTTTGTAAGGAAGAAGGATGGGTCATTGAGAATGTGTATTGACTATCGGCAGCTCAACAAGGTCACAATCAAGGACAAGTACCCACTATCGAGGATAGAAGACTTGTTTGATCAGTTGCAAGGTGCTAAGTACTTCTCTAAGATAAACTTGAGATCAGAGTATCACCAATTGAAGATTAGGGAGCACGATATTCCGAAAACAGCTTTCAGGCCCCGGTATGGCACTTTGAATTTTTGGTGGTGTCATTTAGGCTAACGAATGCTCCGATAGCTTTCATGGGTCTTATGAATCGAGTCTTCAAGCCTTTTCTTGAATCTTTCGTGATAGTGTTCATTGATGACATCCTTGTCTATTCGCGAAGTCGAGAGGACCATGCTGATCATCTAAGGTCATAACGTCTCTAGTGAGGGGATCAAGGTTGATCCTCAAAAGGTCGCAGCTGTGAGAAATTGGCCTAGACCTACAACTCCAATGGAGATTCACAGTTTTTTGGGCTTAGTTGGTTATTACAAGAGATTTGTGGATGGGTTCTCTACTCTTGCCTCTCTATTGACTAAATTGACGCAGAACGCGGTTAAGTTCCAATAGTCAGATGCTTGCGAAAAGAGCTTCCAAGAGTTGAAGTCAAGATTGACTACGACACAGGTATTGACCTTACCAGAAGGTACGAATGGGTTTGTGGTATATTGTGATGCTTCAAGGATTGGACTTGGGTGTGTATTGATGCAACTAGGCAAGGTGATCGCTTATGCTTCTAGGCAACTCAAGAATCATGAGAAGAATTATCCAACACATGACTTCGAGCTTGCGACGGTGGTATTTGCATTGAAGATTTGGCGTCATTATTTGTATGGGGTCCATGTGGACATATTCACGGACCACAAGAGCCTTCAATATATTTTCAAGCAAAAGGAATGGAATCTGAGGCAGAGAAGATGGCTCGAGTTACTCAAGGACTATGACATCGATATTCTATATCATCAGAGGAAAGTTAATGTCGTGGTGGATGATGCTCTTAGCCAAAAATCCATGGGTAGTCTGGCTCACTTGGAGGCACATCGAAGGTCGTTGGCCAAGGAAGTTCACCGGTTGACCGGTTTGGGAGTTCCGCTCACAGACTCTAGCGAAGGTAGGGTAATTATGCAAAATAAGGCTGAATCATTACTTGTAGTTGAGGTCAAGGAGAAACAGTACAATGATCCGTTGTTGGTGCAATTTAATGAGAGGATTCATAAACACACAACCATGGCTTTATCTCTTGGCACGAATGATGGTACACTAAGGTACCAAGGGCAATTATGTGTTCCAAATGTAGACAGTCTCCGGAAATGAATCATGACCGAGGCTCACGGTTCCAAGTATTCCGCGCAATCGGGCTCTACGTAAATGTACCACATTCTCAAGGAAGTTTATTGGTGGGATGACATGAAAAGGGACATAGAGGACTTTGTGGCTAGATGTCCAAACTGCCAACAAGTGAAGGCCGAGCACCAAAAGCCTGGTGGTTTGGCACAGAATATAGAAATTCTAATGTGGAAGTGGGAGATGATCAGTATGGACTTTGTGGTAGGTCTACCTCGTCCGCCTCGTAAGTTTGATTCGATTGGGTGATTGTGGACCGGCTCACGAAATTAGCACACTTCTTACCTGTTAAGGATACCGACACATATGCTTAGTTTTATATCAAGGAAATAGTCAGGTTGCATGGCACTCTAGTTTGTATCATCTCTGATCGGGGGGCACAGTTTGCAACTAATTTTTGGGAGAAATTTCAGTAAGGTTTGGGTACTCAAGTGAATCTTAGTACAACCTTCCATCCAAAAATAGACGGACAAGCCGAGCGGACTATTCAGATGCTTGAGGATATGTTGCGTGCTTGTGTTCTTGACTTCAAGGGTAGCTGGGATGATCATTTGTCGCTCATAGAATTGGCCTACAACAACAGTTACCATGCTAGCATTCAGATGTTACTATTCGAGGCTCTATTCCTCATTCGAGGACGAATGATCCTAAGCGGGGGAGGATGTAAGGCCCCGTAACACTTTACCAAGAACTCAAGGTTTTGGGAGTGCCGAGGTAGGCTAGTGCGATACAGACTTTTTTGGGTTGTGCAAAGCATTGAGGAGTTGGTGGAAGAAATTGGAAGAACAAGGAATTTTTGCGGTCCCTTATGCGGCGACAGAACTGCCAAGGAGTCATAAGAAGCTTAATGTTGGAATTCGTTTTGTGGTCAACTATGCGGCCGTATAACTATTTCGCGGACTTCACTTTCATCACATAATCAAACATGAGAAATTTCGGAGGGAGGTTTCACGATGCACTTCGCGGCCGCAGAAGTGATCTACGAACCGCAAATCTGCCGCAGACCGGACCAGGCCAACCCAGGTTTTTGGAGGTAATTTCGCCATCCATTCTGCGGACCGCATACGTGTTTCGCGGTTGCATCTACGATCGCTGATCCAATTCAGAGGATCTATTTTGTGTATTTTTAAACCCGACCCAATTCTAATAAAAGGCATAAGGGGGTCGTTCGGGAGCAAAAATTTGATGTTTAAGAGGGGGGGGGGGCTAGAAAGAGAAGGACGAGCTCCCCACATATTCCACTTCAATTCCTTGCTCAAGCCTTCGAAATTCAACAAAGAAAGCTTGCAAGTCTTCTTCTAAGAGGTAAGGTTCTATACCCTAGTCTTCAATTTCGAATTTGGGCAGAAGATGAGTAATGGGGAGTGTGATTATTGGGAGTGGGAGTTGTTCTTTGTGCATGCATATACCAATAAGGTGGTGGGGAGATTGTTAAACTAATATGGGTGAACTATCGGTTGCGGAATGAAGGAATTCCACCATAGAGACCTTGTAGTCGAATTGCACACCTAGTGCTTGATAAAATACCTAAATGAAATGAATACATGAACCCTTTCCTAATTATAGGTCAACTTTGTCATATCTCCAATAGATTAAAGTCACTAGAAGCCTCGGAACATTGTAGTAACCTAAGGGAAGCTCAAGCGAGGTATGTTGGCTAAACTCTTTCCGTAGAATCGGGTTCCTCCAATTTCTCGTAAACTTCGATTATGGTTTGATCAAGTTCCTATTTCCGTCATTACAATTTGCTTCTATGGTTAATTGGTCCAAATGCCTATAGTTTTATTCATGCTTCGATTGCTAATGCTATGCTCCTCTTTTATGCTTGTCTCTCAATGTGTTTTGAATTCTTACATGTCTATGTGCTGAAGATATAATTTCTCTAAATGTTTTAAATATCCTAAAATGTTCTAAGATGATCGTTGAAAGGAAATGAAGAATGAAAGTATGAATTGTGAAATGCAGCCGTCGTGCCAAGAATGATGATTTACATATGAGGCCAAGAGTGCCACTGAAAATGAAAGAAAGTAAGAAAGGCTGTGAAAAGTATATGATCCTTTTTCTTGTAAATGCTTTTGGGAGAAACGTTAGGTCACCGAGGAAGGTTGGGTCATAAACACCCAAGCCTGAAATTACACGTGTCGTTGTAGGGATTGATTGAGGGATAAATTTCCATTATATTATATTGAGATAATTTTCCTTAATTGAAATGAGTTGAATTGAGAGCTAGCGAAGATGATGTTGACCTACACAGCGTTGTGGTAAGACGGCTTAGCTGATCAGGCAGAGATCGGACACCACGTTGCGCACATGGTGATAGTGTATTTTGATGTCGCGACTCATACTTTAGGGTGAGACGACTTAGCCGATCGGGTAGAGATCAGACTCCGTGCTATAAGCACGGTGGTGTATCAGTGCTAAAGATATCCCAACCTAAAATATTGATTATTTCTTGAAGATTTACCTCACTCTTGACGTGGTGCTCTAATATTATATGTTTTCCTCATTGATTTCATGTTCTCTGGTTTTGTACCATTTCTCTATTCATTGAGAAGGTGTTTAGTATACTAGTACTATTCCATGTGTACAAACATCCCTTTTGCAGGGGATGCTGCATCTTTAATGAATGGAGGAGGTTCCACAGTAGGCGACATCAATTAGTGATAGCGGTACACCCTCTTCTTAGCAAACTTGGTAAGCCCCACTTCATATTGGGGTCTTGTGTCTTTTGTTTCATGTGTATATTGTTCTGAGGTATAGCCAGGGCCTTGTCGCCAGCCCTATCATATTACTCTTTTATATCAATTAGAGGTTTTGTATACATAGTATGGGTTGTATTTTGATTTAGGGAAAGTCAAACTAGAAATGTTGTACTTGTAACACATGTTTCCACTTCTAAACTACGAATGTGTTAGTATTTTGGGAATTATAAATGGGGCTTCTAAAAGAAATGAAATTGGTGTTGTACATACTCTTTCATTGTCTAATTCGTGATATTCATCTTCACTATATTCATGGGCAAGGTCGGGTAGAAAGCATCAAGCAGGCTTGCCTAACTGGGATATCTCGGTTGAGTGCTAGTCGCGCTCCCCAAGGTCAGGGCGCAACAAGCTTCATATCAGAGCCTTAGGTTTTAAAATGTCCTAGGATGTCTCATAGCCGTGTCTAGTAGAATCCTTTTTATTGGTGTGTTGTCGTCCACATCTATAATTAGGAGGCTACTTGGGCATTTAGGAATGTCACCCTTCTTTGATGTCCTAGATCATGTTATTGAGCTGATTGTAACACTATTCCTCCTTTAACTCATGCATTGTTCTAATTTTCAGTATATGGAGCCTCAGAAGAAGGCAACAATTGGCCAAAGAGCCAATGCCACCCCAGGAGCGACAGTCAATTCTATACCTGATGATGCGAGTGAGCAACTGAGGGGTGTGGATATTCCCCCAACCACAACACCGCCTGATTCTACTACTCCTACTCAAACAACACCAATTTATACTCCTATTAAGGGTGCAACGATTCCTCATCCAATTGATATTCCAGTCCACCTCAAGCCTCAACTTTCGGTCCCAACATTTCTGATGGGGACCTTAGGGAAGCCATACAGATGTTGGCTCAAATAGTGGCTTCCCAAGCCCAGAGGTCGAATGTTGCACCTACTTCTTCCAGCCAGCAAGGGGATTCTGCTAGTTCCAGGGTGAACAAGATTCTTCAATTGGATCCTCCAGTGTTCACGGTTACTGAACCCGAGGAGGACCGCCAGGACTTTGTTGATGAGATGCACTAGACTCTCTAAGTTATGCGTGCCACTGAGAAGAAAGCAGTGGAGTTGGCCTCCTATCACCTGAAAGAGGTGGCACATTCCTAGTTTGAACTGTGGGAGGAGTCCCGTGAGGAGCGGAGCTCTCCGGAAAAGTTGAGTGAGTTTGCGATGCCTTCATTTTTCATTTCTTGCCTGCCGAGACTAGGGCAGCCCGTGCCGCCGAGTTTGAGAGCCTGTAACAAGGTAGTATGAGTGTGGGATTACCGCATGAGATTCACGCGCCTGTCCAAGTATGCTACATATATTTTGCCAACTATGGAGGGTAGGGTGCGCCGATTTGTGCAAGGCCTCAGCCCCTTGGTTATTAATGAGGCCACTACAGCTGCCCTGAATTCTGATATGAACTATGGGAAGATGGTGGCATTTTCTCAAGCCACAGAGACCCGAAAATTGAAGGCCAAAATAAAGCGAGAGGGTAACAAGAAGGACCGGTCCGTGGGCAACTTTGGTGGTTTTTCTAGTGGTGGTAGGTAAATATTTAAGGGAGGGTCATCCGGCCCATCCCATTCCTTTGCTCCGTCTTCAGTCAGTGCACCATCATCAGGGCCCGGTCACCAGTAGTGGAGCCATTTTAGACCCACTCAGGGCAGCACGAGATCCTCTAGTAGGGTCAACCTGGTGGGAGATTCCAGCAGCAGCGGAGGCCCCTATGCCCTAGGTTTGGGAAGATGCATTTAGAGGCCTGCTACATGGACCTACCCATATGCTACGGGTGCGGTATTAGAGGTCGCATTCAGAAGGATTGTCATTTGTCCCGCCAGAATACGAGTAGGGGTACGACACAACCAGCCAGTTCTACAGCTATTACATCTGCAGCACCTCCTCCAGCTCGAGGCACTCTAGCACCCGCAGGGCGTGGTGTAGCTAGGGATGGTGCACAGAGTTTGGGAGGACCCAACAGTTCTATGCTATGAGGAGTCTCCAGAATTCAGAGGCTTCTCTAGATGTTGTCACAGGTATATTGATTGTCTAATCTCATGATGTATATGCTATTATAGATCCTGGTTCCACTTTGTCATACGTCACTCCTTATGTTGCTCTAGAATTCGGGATAGAACCAGAATAGCTTCATGAGCCGTTCTCAGTATCTACTCCAGTTGGTGAGTCTATTATGGCCGCGCGAGTTTATAGGGATTGTGTTATCACGGTGCACGATCGAGACACCATGGACAATCTCATTGAATTGGGGATGGTTGATTTAGATATGACAATAGGGAAGGACTTGCTTCATTCATGTTTTTCCAAGCTTGATTGCTGAACTAGAACCGTCAGGTTTGAGTTTCCAGACGAGCAGGTCATTGAGTGGCAGGGGGATGATGTCATACCAAATGGTAGGTTTATTTCTTACCATAAAGCAACAAAGATGATCAACAAGGAGTGTATTTACCATTTGGTCTGGTTTATGGACACTGATGTTGAGGTCCCTACACTTGAGTCTGTGCCAGTTGTGAATGAATTTTCATGGGTCTTCCCTGTTGAGCTCCTTGGGATCCCACCAGACAGGGAGATTGATTTTGGGATCGTTGTGATGCCAGGCACGCAGACTATATCTATTCCACCCTACAGAATGGCACCGGCAGAATTGAAGGAACTAAAGGAGCAGTTAAAGGATTTGCTAGAGAAGGGTTCCATCCAGCCGAGTGTGCCGCCTTAGGGCTCAGCGGTTCTCTTTGTTAGGAATAAGGATGGGTCACTGAGAATGTGTATTAACTATCGTGAGTTCAACAAGGTCACAATCAAGAACAAGTAACCGCTGCCTACAATAGACGACTTGTTTGACCAGTTGCAAGGTGCTACGTACTTCTCCAAGATTGACTTGACATCTGGGTATCACCAAAGGTAGATTAGTGAGAAGGATATTCCGAAAACAACTTTCAAGACCCGACATGGGCACTTAGAATTTTTGGTAATGTCTTTTGGGCTAACAAATTACCCTGCGGCTTTGAAGGATTTTATGAATCGAGTCTTCAAGCCTTTCCTTGACTCTTTCGTGATAGTGTTCATTGATGACATCCTTATGTATTTGCGAAGTCTAGAGGACCATGCCGATCATCTTAGGGCAGTTAACTCTGAATCAGCACAAATTGTATGCGAAGTTTTCGAAGTGTGAATTTTGGCTTGAATCTGTCACTTTCTTGGGTCATGTCGTCTTGAGTGTGGGGATCGAGGTTGATCCTCAGAAGGTCACAACTGTGAAAAATTGGCCTAGACCTACAACTCCAACGGAGATTCGCTGTTTCTTGGGCTTAGATGGGTATTAGTGAAGATTTGTGGAGGGGTTGTCTACTCTTTCCTCTCTATTGACTAAGTTGAAGCAGAAGGCGGTTAAGTTCTAATGGTCAGATGGTTGCGAAAAGATCTTCCAAGAGTTGAAGTCAAGATTGACTACGGCACCGGTGTTGACCTTGCCATAAGGTACGTATGAGTTTGTGGTATATTGTGATGCTTCAAGGATTATACTTGGGTGTGTGCTGATGCAACATGGCAAGATGATCGCTTATGCTTCTAGGCAACTCAAGAATCATGAGAAGAATTATCCAACACATGAATTAGAGCTTGTGGCGGTGGGATTTGCATTGAAGATATGGAATCATTATTTGTATAGGGTCCATGTGAACATATTCACGGACCACAAGAGCCTTCAATATATTTTCAAGCTGAAGGAATTGAATCTGACGCAGAGAAGATAGTTCGAGTTACTCAAGGACTACGACATCGATATTCTATATCATCCGGAGAAGGCTAATGTTGTGATAGATGCTCTTATCCAGAAATCCATAGGTAGTTTGACTCACTTGGAGGCACATCCGTTGGCTAAGAAAGTTCACTGGTTGGCCGGTTTGGGAGTTCGGCTCACAGACTCTAGCGAAGGTGGAGTAATTGTGCAAAGTAGGGCTGAATCATCACTTGTCATAGAGTTCAAGGAGAAACAATACAATAATCCGTTGTTGGTGCAATTAAATGAGGGGATTCATAAACACAAAACCATGGCTTTTTCTCTTGGCACGAATGATGGTACGCTAAGGTACCAAGAGCAATTATGTGTTCCAAATGTAGACGGTCTCCGGAATAGAATCATGACCGAGGCTCATAGTTCCAAGTATTCCATGCACTAGAGCTGTACGAAAATGTACCACGATCTCAAGAAAGTATATTGGTGGAATTTCATGAAAAGGGACGTGGGAGACTTGCGGCTAGATGTCCAAGTTGTCAACAAGTTGGCCGAGCACCAGAAGCCCGGTGGCTTGGCACAGAATATAGAAATTTCAATGTTGAAGTGGGAGATGATCAATATGAACTTTGGGGTGGGTCTACCTCGCCTGCCTCATAATTTTGATTCGATTTGGGTGATTGTGGACCGGCTCACAAAATTAGCACATTTCTTACCTGTTAAGGCTATCGATACAGCAGAACAATATGCTCAGTTGTATATCAAGGAAATAGTCAGGTTGCATGGCACTACAGTTTCTATCATCTCTGTTCGGGGGGCACAGTTCACAACTAACTTCTGGGAGAAATTTCCACAAGGTTTGGGTGCTCAGGTGAATCTTAGTACAACCTTCCTCCATAGACAGACGGGCAAGCTGAGCAGACTATTTAGATGCTTGAGGATATGTTGCGTGCTTGTGTTCTTTCTTCAAGGGTAGATGGGATGATCATTTGACGCTCATTGAATTTTCCTACATACACAGTTACCATGCTAGCATTCAGATGGCACCGTTCAAGACTTTATACGGTAGGAGATGTTGATCTTATATTGGGTGGTTCAAAATTGGGGAACTAAAGTTGATAGGGACAGACCTTGTGCATCAGGCTATAGAGAAGGTTACGACCATTATGGAACGGTTGAAGACTGCTCAGAGTCACCAGAAGTCCTATTCGGAAGTGCGTCGCAGAGATTTGGAGTTCAAAGAGGATGATTGGGTATTCTTGAAGGTTTCCCCCATGAAGGGTATAATGCAATTTGGGAAAAAAGGAAAATTGAGTTTGAGGTATGTTGGACCGTACAAAATCATTCAGAGGATTGGTCAAGTGGCTTACAGGCTCGAGCTACCTCCAAATATGTCCTTAGTACATCCGATGTTTCATGTGTCTATGTTGAAGAAGGTGGTTGGAGACCCGTCGCTCATTATGATAGTAGGCTAGAATCACATGTTTTAGTCATAGTTCTCACTCTAATTACTGCATATTAATTTTGTTTGAGCTTGAATGTTAGAGTATTACACTTATTATGTATTTTATGCCTTGTAGGAAGTGATTTTGAGTTAAAAAGATATTCGGGAGCTAAATTGAACAAGTTGGAGCTTTGATGTCTGAGTAAAAGCCCAAGGGATTAAACCGGGGTCGCGTTCGGGGGTTGAGGACCGAGTCTGGATATCAAAAATCAACGAAACAAAGTTACTCTGTAAAATTTGCACAGCCGCACCGCATAGGGCAGCGCGGTAGTAGAAAGTTGTTGTTGTCTGTATTCTGCTTTCTGGACTTTCCGACAGGCGCCCACATGGGGCGGCGTGAGGCGCGGCTAGGAAAAGGTAATTTCGCTTGGGCCCACCCTTACATGGTACAAATACACCAACAAGATATTTTTTAAGGGGACTTTTGACCTTGGAAGCTTTGGGAGAGCATTGGAGGCTATAAGACAAGGGATTTCATCATCTTGCCATCAATTCAATACGGGAGTTTGGATTGTGAAGTTAGATTGATGCTTTATTTTTCTTCAATTATAATTGTGATGACTTCCTCCATGATTGTGGAGTAATTTTCCTTAGGGTTTGACGGATATGGTTTTTGATAAATATTTATGGATTTTAACTCTAGTTCATGCTTGAATTCGTTTATGGAGTTTTGAATTGTTGCAACTTTATTATCAGGTTATTTAATCGAAAGAGGAACATTTTGGTGAGTATATTTGAGTTATTTCGTTTGATTTAATTCATTGATTCTCTTAAGTAATCGGAAGAGCTTGTTGAGTTGTTGATTAAATCAAGTTAGAAGAATATTCGAGAGACGTTTTTCTAAGGACCAATTTATTAACGAATGTGATCCACGTCAAATCCGCACTCAATAGTGAGTGGAAACAGTCGTTAGAAGAATAGTACCTAACAAAAGTCGGGTTCAATTTCCACAGGGAGTTACTAGGGGTGTTAAAGGAATACACTTGACGAAAGTGAATGGAATAACTAAATTGCACTTCCACATAAGGCTTTGGTTTCTAATTCTAATTTTACTCTATCAATTATAAGCCAAGAAAAGAAACTAGAAGCGGATGATTGTTTTTAGTGTTTTTCCAAATAGTTAAAAAGCCTAGGGATGTGACTGTAACCAAGGTGTTCGCCTAATGGGTTAAATATATTAATACATGTTGTTGATTGGGGTGTATTGTAGCTCTCAACTCTACTTTACCCACCCAATACCTCTCAGTGAAACAGTGATTTTTCCCAAATTCGGCTTTCTCAAGTCCAAAGGTGTATCAAACAAAATAGTTGATACGAGCTCAAGTTGGGTTCTCACTATCTCTAGTTTGAACCATTTAATTAGGCTAATCAAACCCTCAATTAGCCCATTCCTTGTTAGCCAAGTTATCCTAGACTAGGTCCCTCTTTCTCAAGTAGAAACCAAGTCAAAAAGGCATGAATCAATGTTTGCAACCATTAATTCCAAAATTGAAGCATAAACTAAGCTAAATATTTAACAGCAAATCATAAACAAGCATTAAATTAAGTACCTATAAGGTTTACACACTACGGTTGGGTCACAACCCTAGTAAGAATCTAGCTACTCATAGTGGGAATTGAAGAAAATAAAGAAGAAATGCTAATTAAACTTATAATCTAAGATTAAAATGATAAAATATAATGTTTAAACATTAAAATAATCACAAACTACCTAAAATGGCGAAATGCAACAGCTACAGCAGCTTAAACTTTGAAACTTGACCTAAAAATGTAAAAGTCATCTATTTACAGTGGCCTAAAATTACTGACAAAAATGCCCCTCGGGAGGCTCTGCGGCCACACAATTTCATATGCGGTCAGTAGATTTCTTCAATTGGCAAGGTCTTGGATTTTGCAGCCTCACGCGCACATTTCTTGTGCGGTCCGCACTTCAGCAAGTCTTCAGGTCTTGGTCTTTTTCACACTCTTTGAACTTTGAATCATTTGTCAGTGCAGACCTTGTTCTGTGACCGCACAATTTATGTGTTGTCCGCACATTGGCCAAATTCCTGCTGGGCTCGTTCACTTGGTCTGCGGCCGCATATGGAATTCTGCAATCCGCACTTTCTTCTGCGGACTGTGCTTCTTTAGTTCTGCGCCCTTTCTTGCCTTGTGATTTTGAACACTCCTTTTTGAGTCAGATTTCATCATAGGAGATCAAACTTCCAACATTCTAGCAATTTGTACACTTTCATTAGTTTCGGGAACATAAATCAATACTTTCGGACTAAAACAAAAGCAAAAAGGTGCTAATAAGTAGTCAAAATCACCACTTATCAACTCCCCTAAACTTAAGTCTTTGCTTGTCTTCAAGCAAATACATTAGTTCCCACTTCCTAGAGTTAAGGGTCATCTCAGCACGTCAAAGGTTGGGCTGTGCATTATTTGGGTCAAACCGAAAATCAGAACCGATCCGTGCTATTTGGATTCGTTCGGATCGGATTTCGGATTAAAGATTTAATTACTTTGGATATCGGATCGGATACGATTTGGCTCAATTTAAATCCAAATCGATCCGAAATTCGAAATATAGGGTCTACATATAAAAGTGAGGATGCCATCAGGATAAATCTAGGGTTTCATACATTCATTTGTCTTATTTCTCTCACATCGGAAAGTCCGAAGTGTATCTCTTAGAGCTTTTAGACCGCCTCTCTTAGTCTCTCTCTCTTTCAGAACTCAGACTCCATCTTCCCATTGCTCTTGCCTCCTCACTCCAATATCGCCGCTTTATCTTTGCTCTCCAGAAGTAAGGTTTGTTGGTTTTTTGTTTCAATTTTTCATTCTCTCCCTCCTTTCCATTTTATATTATTGATTTATTATTTCCTATCTATGGTCGACTCTTCTTTTAGATTGATCTATAGTTTTGATTTTTTATTCTCTCCCTCCTTTCCATTTCAGAGCTTAAATTTAGATCCCCTTATGTTGATTGAGCATATATAAGTTAATGATGTCCTTATATTTTTGTTCTAGCTAGGTATGTGATGGTTAAAATGGGTGTGCTTTTGCATGTTTCTCAGTCCAAGTGTGTTGTGACCGTATATAGTTTCCTTATCATGAAAGATTTGAGTAATTTGTGTGTGACTCGTTTGTTTGCTGTGAAGCAGGAGCTAGCTATATTTAAAGTCATTTATTTTAGCATCTTAATTTATAAGGCTTATAATCCGAATCGTAATCCGAAATATTTATCCGATCTAAACATCAAAATCCAATCCGAATCGAATTTAATTTGGTTCAGATTCGAATTGCAATTTACCAAATCCGAAATCCAAAATTATAGTCCAAAATGTGCCAAATACGATCCAATCCGATCCATGAACAGGCCTAGTCAAAGGTGAGCCAGTCACACATTAGCTCTCATGCATTATTAACAAAGCGACAAGTCAAATATTCATGCACATATAGTTCTAATGTGACATTTGAGCTTCAAGAATTGGCATTACTCATCAAGGACTCTTGTTCTATCATGTAGGTCATGGTGGACTCCAAACTCTTCCTCCTCTACTTTCCATTAGCCAAGCTCACTTAAGAAATTAGCACTCAATCTTAAGATTCATGAAAGGTTCACTTGTCTTTCACAAGAGAATGTCACAAGTACGGCTTCAAGTACCATAGGCTTGCCCCTTATGTAGATCGCCACTAATGTAAGTTCACTCGGTTTGAAATCAATTAAGACTTATTTCAGGTTGTAATGAAGGCTTTTGGATTAGGTTAGGATATCATATAGGTAAGTGGTTACACCTTTCCTTAGGCACCCCATATTTTCATTTCTCGGCTCACAATTACCAATTCTTATAGGTATGCCATTGGGGAGTAGAGAGACTTAACATCACTCTTGCTTGTTCATTTCATTCTTTTTCTCCCTTTTTGATTGCTCATGCTAGGGATCATTACCTCTTTTTGAATCCATTAACCCTTCCACTTATTCACGTTTTGCATTTTTCTTTTTGTTCTTTTCTTTTCTTGCCTTCTCTTTCATAGAGATCATTTCTTTTCTCTTTTTGTGCCGTGATAGATTTTTCAAATTCCTTATTTCTCCCCCAAACTTATGTTTTAAGCCACTTGTTTCACAAGAGTGTTAAGGAAAGTCCGGGGTGCCAAGAGAGGGTCACGACAAAATGAGTAAAGGCTTATAATATGGTTATCAAATGAGAAAGGCTAGATGATCAAAGGAGTTGACTAGGGATAACGACATTTGTTGGTAATAGAAAGCTCAAAACGGGCCAAGGAAAGCCTACAATTACTTCTCAAACCAAGCAAAACTTAGGATTTCGCCTTGAAAATTTGGGGCAAGTTCTAGACCCTTCTTACGGATACTTGGACTAGCAACAATTCATCTTACCCCTCAAGCAACTAGATTATAAAAGGGGATAAAGTCAAGAGCCTACAAGGATCACATTCAAGTTTGAAGACTACTATAGTCTAATTAAACCACTTGATGATTACCAAAGTCAACTCAAGAGTCACAAAATCATTAACTAGAGCTATTTATTTCAACGACCTTGTCTCTAACCATAAATACGTAGTTAAGTAAGTTGGTACCAATTGAAGCATGACTTGATTAGGTCTTTTTATCCATTACTACTACTATTATTACCTAAACACAAAACCGAACTCATCCCTTAAGAAGGTTGTCACGTCATCCATCGTTGGGACGAGTCACCCGGTTCACACAACAACTAACTTTGGAAAGAACCATGGCGTTAAGAAAACCAAAGGCTTATTATCAGCTAAAGCATAAAAAGAATCTACTTAAAATAAACAACGGCTAATATGGATAAAATAAAGAAGCTAATAAGCAAAAACTACTAAAGAGAGATAAATATACATAAGAGAATAGAGAGAAACTAGATAAATACAAATAAGAAGAGAAAGAGTATCATCAAATTATTACAGACTAAATTTATCAAAGTGTACCAATTTTTCAAATAAACTCCACCCCCTGCCCCCGAATAAAAGTAGCATTAACCCGATGTTTAGCAAAATAAGAGTAAAAGAGGAGAGGGTGAAGAAAACTCCCTATGGATCCTTGGACCGCTCAGTGTCCCTAGCAATGTCATCTCCCTCAGGATTAGCCAACTGAATCTCATTATCATCAAATCTAGGTGTAGCTGGGTTGGCGAACATCTCATGCACTGCCTTAGCAGTGTCGGCAGTAAGGTCTGGCTCGTCAGACTGGCCAGCTGGTGCTACCGGTACAGATGGTGCTGAAGGATCTGGGGCGGATGGGTGCGGGTCAAGCAGCATGTCAAAGGGAAGGTTGCCAGCTGTAGCAAGCCTACTCACCTCCCTCCGGAGCTTGTCCACTAATTTCTTGTCCACTACTCACCACTACCGAGGTATCCATGATCGTTTTCTGGTTCTCCAAAATCTTCTTCAGTGTCTCATTGATGTAAGAAGGAGCCGGTGGTGCCTGAGGAGTGGACTGCGCTGCAATAGTACTAGACAGGTAAGACAACTTAGAAGTAGTTGTCTGCATCTAACTGTTGAGACTCGCCAATGTCTGGGACACTCGCAGAGCAGATAGGGGAACTGTGGGCATGGGCACTGGCTTTAGAGCAACTCTAGGGGCTTTGGTAGGAGCTGAAGATGATAGTGGAGGCATAACAGTGGCACTGGTAAAGGGCTCGGCAGAGGTGGAAGGAAGATCAGCTGCCTCAGAAGCAGCCACTATTGGCTCGTCAGACTGGCCTGTGGCGGTAGAAGGCTGGGCTTCTTCTTTGGGTTGCTCGAATCCATCAGTGAATACCAATCTAAGGGCTTTTCTGCCATCACCTTGGTGTCAAAATCCCTCGGCTCTACCTTTGCATCGGTGAGGTACTCTGTGATAGTGTTGGGATAAGGGTAGGCCGAGTTGTTCTGCCGTGCAATCACTGAAATGTTGGCCAACATCATGGCACCCACATTGATTGGGTAAATGGACATGATGGAAGCCGCAAGCACTCCCGAGGGATAGGAAGGTGAGTCTCATTCTTGCATGGATCTAACCTGCTACAAACAAAGGTCTGCCACCATTTAGCCTCAAAGCTTAAAGTACTCCGTTGAATGGGAACCCCAGCGGTAATTCATGGTGGTGGTGGCCCATGGTGCTAGAATCTCAGCCAACCAAGGTCGAACTTCATCCTTCAGTGCGCATTTCTCCAAATATTCCTTCGCCTCAACATCCTCGAAGCCCAAATATGCATTTAGCATATGCTGATCAAACCTCACCTTGAGGTTGCGTACTTTGGTCACCTTCGTCCCTTTTTTTATATGAGCCACATTTGCATAGAATTCACAAACGAGGTATTATTTGGCATCGTCTACTCTCTCGGTGAACCACATCCACCCCTTTCATTCCCTGAACGGTTTCAATATAGTGGGGTTGTACTTCTCCAAATCCTTCAATAGAAACTGTTGCTCAAGAGTTAGCGACCTCATTGGCCACCACATACAAAAACTAGTAAAGGCGGCCAGGCTGACAAAGTGATCCTCCCAAACCTCTTTCTTCTTTGATCTTTCAAGGCTTGTAGCCGTAGCATCTCCCCCTCTGCCATCATCGGGGATGTCATGTATAACTGGTGCCTCAGGTACTGGTGCAGCTGATGGCTTAGAAGCCTGACTAGCACTTTGCGATCCCTCAGAGGTGCTGTGAGATGAAGACGATTCGTCCCTGAGCTGGTATCTCCCCAGTGGCCTCGACTGTGTGGCTGTCTGCTCCTCTTGAACAGAGACTGAGTTGCCCTCTGACACTTCCCTAGACGGGATGTAGGAGGTAGATTCGGAGAGGTCTGCACCTCTCCCTCTGCCAACTGTTGTTTGATTTCTTATTGTATTGGGATGGCCAAGGGGGCAAGGCAATTTTTCCTCGACCCCAAGAAGATTCACCTCTCCCCTTTGAAGTGTCGCTTTATCTGTATTAAGCAGAGGAGATTTTTAGTTGCAATTCATTGTTCAAACATATACAAGAAACATGTAGGTAAGGGAGAAACAATTGGACATAGTAGGGTTGTGAAGTTGAGTCATGCCTATAGGACAAGGGATCTGTGACCCCCACAATTAAACCTGCGGCTGCAGATAGGAAGTGCGATCTGCATATTTGAGGTTGCGGCCGCACTTCTGAGTCCCAAAAATGTGAACTCTCTAATGACAGAGAAATGGTCAATCTATAGCTGCAAAAGGATTTCTGCGATCCGCACACTTTGACTTGCAAACGCACCTTGGAGTCTCAAAAGTGAAGACTCTCTGATGACAGATATGTGGCCACAAGAGGAAATCTGCAGTCCGCACAATTTGACTTGCGGCCGTAGGTTCCTGCCTCACATAAGTATCTAATAAATGCATTTCTACGGACCGCACAATTCAAGTGCCGCCGTAGAATTCAAACCATTACGAATAGACAACTTTTTTAGCCTAAGATTTTTCAATTCTTGCACAAATAGGCATGGCAACATTGTAAAAGCAATATAATTCCACTAATCTAGTCCACGTAGAGCATGTATCAAGTTAACCCAGTTCAGATCTGCCCCACATGGACACACAATGGAACTCTAATAACAGATAGCCTAAAAAGAACTAAAAAAAATCTACAAATTAAACTAACTTCAAAATTAATATGAAATTGAAGAATAACAGAAAGAGTGGATGCACTGAGTGAGTAATCTAGGTAAATGTGCGTGGACAGTTGAAATCTCCAAGAAAACTTAGCAAGGCAACAATGTTTGTTCAAAGTGGGAAAAGAGTAAAATGATCCCTACTGTTCTATTTATACCATTCAAAATGAGAAAGGATCAGAGATGAGTGAAGCCGCACATTTTCATGTGCGATCGGCACTCTTTAACCTGCGCGATCATTCTTAGAAACTAATCAGCGGTCCGCACATTTTCAGGTGCGGCCGCAGATTTCACGTGCTGTCGTAGATCGACCTCCGCATGGACAAGCTTAAACTTCAGAGAGTTGGCATTTTTGATGTTTCAAATATGCAGTGCACAAGAGAAATGTGTGGCCGCAATGCTCATCAGCTATGGCACATAAAAAGGTGTGGTCCGCATAAATAAAGTGTGGTACGCACTCTCTTGAGCACTTAGCCATATTTTCGTCCACAATTCTTGTAAGTGACACTCACCCCTGTAGCATACTTCAAATCAAGTTAGAACAAAAATAACACCTAACTACAAAAGAAAAAGGAAAAGAAACATAGGTTGCCTCCCAAAAAGCACCTAATTTAACGTGCAGCACGACGCAGAATACCCTCAAATGAAATGAACGACCGCCACAACGTGGCTATCGCCAGCCCTTCCCGAGTAGTGCTTCACCCGTGACTATTGACTCAGAATACTTCACTATTTTTGTTCTTCAAGTCTAATGCACCAAAAGGTGTCACACCCATAATTTCAAAAGGACCACTCCACTTGGATTTTAGCTTTCCGGAAAATATACTCAACCTTGAATTAAACAACAATACAAGATCGCCCACATTGAAATCATTGCTCCAAATGTATTTGTCATTAAGGTATTTCATGTTTTCTTTGTACAAGGACGAACACGCATACACATGGTACTGGAACTCATCCAATTCATTAGAATGTGCAACCCTCAAGTTAGCGGCTACATCCCAATCAAGATTCAACTTCTTTAGAGCCCACATGGCCTTGTGCTATAGTTCCACCGGAAGATGACAAGCTTTCCCGAACGCCACCCGGTATGGCGATATTCCGATAGGTGTTTTGTAAGCCGTCCGATAAGCCCAAAATGCATCATCAAGCTTCTTAAAAAATTCGTCCGATTAGCATTCACCGTTTTGGAGCAGATACTCTTTATCTCCCGATTGGAAACCTTCACTTGCCCACTAGCTTGTGGGTGATAGGGAGTCATGACTTTGTGAGTAACACCATACTTGGTAAGTAAAGCGTCGAAAGCCTAGTTGCAGAAAATGTGACCCCCTATCGCTTATAATTACACGTCGAGTACCAAACCTTGTGAGAATATTCTTTTTCAAGAAAGCCACCACATTTCTCGCCTCATTGTTAGGCAAAGCAACGACCTTAACCCATTTGGACAAATAATCCACCGCGACCAAGATGTAGGTGTTTTCGTAAGAACTCACAAAAGGGCCCGTGAAGTCAATACCCTACACATCGAAAATATCAGTCTCCAAAATGGTTGTGAGAGGTATTTCATTTTTCTTTTAGATTCCACCAGCCCATTGACTTTCATCAAATTTTTTCACTAACTCACTAGCATCTTTGTAAAGAGTAGGCCAATAGAAACCACAACTAAGTACTTTGGCTGCCGTTCTTGCTCCACCATGACGACCACCATATGGCGAAGAATGACAAGCCCTAAGAATTTTACCTTTCTTTTCTTCCGGTACACATCTTCTAATCACCACATCCGTATAAATCCGCAAAAGGTGTGGTTCATCCCAATAATAATCTTGACAATCCCGTTTGAGCTTCTTCCTTTGGCTTGAAGAGAATTCATCCAGAATGATTCCACACACAAGAAAATTTCCTAAATCCGTGTACCATGGCACCACTTTCATTGAAATAGACAAGAGTTGTCATCGGGGAAGGAGCCATTGATTTCAAGGCCTTCACGCGGCCTCCTCTCCTCCTCCAAACGAGACAAGTGGTCCACCACTTGGTTTTCACTACCTTTTCTATCTTGGATGTCAATATCAAACTCTTGCAACAAGAGATCTCATCAACCGAGCTTTGGAGTCCATTTTGCTCATAATATAACGAAGCGTCGCATGATCCATGCGGACAATTACTTGCACCCATCAAGTACGGGCGGAACTTCTCAATAGCAAACACAATAGCAATGAGCTCTATCTTCGTAACTGTAATGATCCGGGCGGTCTTTTTGAGTTTTGTAGCCTCGTTCCCATATTTACTGCTTATTTTATGCCTAATTTTCATTATGTGACTTTCCGGAGTAGTTGGTTCGGTTCCAGGGATGTTCCGAAATGAGTTGAGACACTTAATCTCAAGGTTGGAAGCTTAATCGGAAAGGTTGACCCGATGTGGACTTATGTGTAAATGTCTCCAAAATAGAGTTTTGGTGTTCCCGATAGCTCCGTTCGGTGTATTTGGACTTAGGAGTGTGTCCGGATAGTGATTTGGAGGTCCATAGTTGATTTAGGCTAGAAATAGCGAAAGTTGGAAAATTAGAAGTTTTGAAAATTAAGGAGTTTGACCGATAGTTGACTTTGTGGTTACCGGGCTTGGATTTTGATTTTGGGAGTTAGAGTAGGTCTGTTGTGTCATTTATGACTTGTGTGCCAAATTTGAGGTCGATCGGACTTTATTAGATAGGTTTCGACATCGATTGTAGAAGTTGGAATTTCTTTGTTTTTGTCAGGCTTGAATTGAGGTGCGATTCGTGTTTTTGATGTTGTTTGATGTGATTTGAGGCCTCGACTAAGTTTGTAACATGTTTTAGGACTTGCTGGTATAATTGGTTGAGGTCCCGTAGGCCTCGGGTGGATTTCATAGGTTTAGCGGATCGAATTTTGGACTTGAGAAATAGCTGATGGGTGTTGGACTGGTGTGATCGCACCTGCGAGGTTCATGGTCTACGGGGATGACGTCGCAGAAGCGAGTTTGACTGGGCTGCTGATGGGTCGCAGGTGCGAGGGAAATGCCGCATCTGCGATCCCCCAGATGCGGGCGTGGCTCCGCAGAAGCAGAGGATGAGATGGAAATGGTAGTTCGCAAAAGTGAACCTTGTTGCGCAGGAGCGAGCCCGCAGATGTGGGATTGGGGGCCGAAGAAGCGAGGAGAGGATTTTAAGTGAGTTCCGCAGAAGCGGTATCGCAGAAGCGAAGAAAGGGCCGCAGGTGCGAAACACACTGGGCAGAATATAGTTCGAAGGATTTTCGTGATTTTTATCATTTGGACTTTACAAACTCGGACTAAGGCGATTTTTGAGAGGGATTTAGAGGGTTTTCTTGAGGTAAGTCACGTGTGATCATTTTAATTCAATAATATTGTTTTCCCATTGAATTTCCCACCTAGTTTGTGTGTTTTTGAGGTGAAATTTTGGGAGTTTAAGGCTAGGGATTTGGAGAGTTAAATTTGGGGATTTGAGTGATGATTTGGTGTTGGATTTGGTAAATTTGGACTCGTGGTTGAATGGGCTTCCGAATTTTGTAACTTTTGTCGGATTCCGAGACGTGGGCCCAGGGGTCAACTTTTGACTTGACTTTTTGACTTTGATTAAGAACTTAGAATTATCGTATGGAATTAATTCCTTTAGCTCATGTTGATTATATCAAAATATTTATGTCTAGATTCGAGGCATTCGGAGGCCGATTCGCGAGACAGGGGCTTATTGGAATAGAGATTTGCACGGTTTGAGGTAAGCAACACTACTAAACTTGGTTCTGAAGGTATGAAACCCCGAATTACATGTTATGTGATTGGTGTTGAGGTGATGCACATGCTAGGTGACGGGCGCGTGGGCGTGCACCATAGGAATTATGACTTGGTCGATTCCGTGGAACTGTATAATTAAATAATCTTATCATTATCCATATATTCTCCATGTGTTAGAGAAATTGAGTTGCAAGTCATGTTAGAAATCATGCTCAGGCTACATGCTGGTACTGTTGGGACCTATAGAGGTCGTGTTACATGTTGAATTAGTTGCTTAATTTTCAATTATGTACTCAGTCATAGCTGTTATTTGCATATCATATCTCAGTCTCTGTTACCATTTATTGATACATTATATCATTATTATTTGGGCTGATTATCATGATTCTTGTGAGCCCGAGAGACTAGATAGATTGATGACTGAGTGAGGCCGAGGGCCTGATTGTGAGAATATTTATGGGATCGGGCTGCACGCCGCAGCAAGCTTTATTGATTCATGCCACGATTGGCTTATTATAGCGCTTGGGCTGGATCTTCCCTTCCGGAGTTTGCACACCCACAGTGAGCACAAGTACTTACTGAGTGTGAGTGCCAAGAGCGAGTGCCGAGTGATTTGGGGGGATTAGTAGCTGTGAGGATAGAGTGACTGTGAGGATGGAATGAATGGGAGGACTGAGTGATTGACACTCTGAGAGTATGCATATAATGTCATCACTGTTTTGTATTACAGTTGGCATACATAAGTGACATGTAGATATCGAGATGTATTATTTCTCATTTCAATCACACTTGACATATCTTAATTGTTTGAACTTTAACTGTTGAACTTGAAAGCATGCCCACATTTCTGTACTGTATTTCTGTAATTAGGATGTACCTGTGAAGCTCGTCCCTACTTTCAGCCCAAATGTTAGACTTGTTACTTACTGAGTTAGTTGTACCCACGCTACACCCTGCACTTCGTGTGCATATCCAAGTGTTTCCGGGCATGGTGGTTGTTGATCTCAGAGTTTTCAGCCACTTCGGAGATTTTTGAGGTAGCTGCTTTAGCATTCGCAGAATTTGGCTCTCCTCCCTATCCCTCAATTTTATTTATTCAGTTTTACTTTCTTAGACAGTGTATCAAACTATGTATTTGTGTAGATGCTCATATACTCAGTGTCATCAGGGTTTTGGGAATTTCTATATTGAGTTGTGACGTTTTCATCTAGTTTTTAAGAGATTTTCACTTATTAAAACATGTTTTAGTATAATATTAATTTGAAACTGTTGGTATGTATGGGTTGTTGGCTTGTCTAGTATCATGATAGGCGCCATCACGACGGGTTGAAATTTGGGTCGTGACAGTAACGGTATAGTTGACTTGGGCACTATTCATGGTCTTACTAGCATAGTAAACTGGATAAAACATTTTGTTGATGCATTGCCCCAAAACAGTCCCAACCGCTATGTCACTTGTATCACACATGAGTTCAAAAGGCACACTCCAATTTGGAGCGGTGATGATGGGAGTAGTTGTCAACTTGAGCTTCAACAATTCAAAAGCTCTCATGCAATCATCATTGAAATGAAACTTGGCATACTTCTCAAGAAGCTTGCATAACGGGTTCACCATCTTAGAGAAGTCTTTGATGAAGCGCCGGTAAAAACTCGCGTGGCCTAAGAAACTCCGCACACCCTTCACTGAAGTTGGGGATGGAATCTTAGAAATCACCCAATCTTTGCCTTGTCAACTTCAATTCCATTCCTTGAGATTTTGTGGCCAAGAAAAAGTACCTTTCTTGACCATGAAATGACATTTCTCCCAATTGAGCACCAAATTTATTTCTTCACATCTAGCCAACACTTTGTCCAAATTTGCAAGACAACCATCAAAAGAATCTCCAACCACCGAGAAGTCATCCATGAAAACTTCAAGGTAGTCCTCCACCATGTCCGTGAAAATATCCAGCATACTCCTTTGAAAAGTTGCCGGTGCATTGCACAAACCAAATGGCATCCGCTTGAAAGCAAAAGTGCCATAGGGACATATAAAGGTTCTTTTCTCTTGATCTTTCGGAGCAATAAGAATTTGATTATATCCCGAATACCCATCAAAAAGCAATAGAAAGCATGGCCGGCCAATTTATCAAGCATTTGATCTAAGAAAGGAAGTGGAAAGTGATCCTTCCTTGTGACTTTGTTGAGCTTACGATAGTCCATACACACCCTCCATCTGGTCACCGTTCTTATAGGAACCAACTCATTCTTGTCATTAGTGAACATCGTAATGCCCCCTTCTTTGGGGCACATTGAACCAGAGAAGTCCACGAACTATCGGACGACTGGCTCATCAGATTGGCCTGTGGTGGTAGGAGGCTGAACTTTCTTCTTCGGGTTGTTCACATTCATCAATGAGTGCTAAGTAAAAGGCTTCTTCGACTTCACCTTTGCATCATAATCCCTCGACTCTACCTTTGAATCGGTAGAGTCGATCACTGAGATGTTGGCCGACATCACGACACCCACATGATTGGGTACCCGGCCATAATAGAAGCAACCAAACTTCCCGAGGAATCGGAAGGTCAGTCTCATTCTGGCATGGATCCAACCTGCTGCATACAAATGTCTGCCACCCATTTGCCTCAAAGCTCAACGTGCTCCGGTGGATGGGAACCCCAGAAGTAATCCATGGTGGTGGTGGTGGCCCTGGTGGTGCTAGAATCTCCGCTAACCAAAGTTGGACCTCATCCCCCATTGCACACTTCTCCAAGTAATCTTTCGGTTCAACTTCCTCGAAGCCCAAGTACATGTTGAGTGTATGCTGATCAAAACTCACCTTGAGGTTATGTACTTTGGTTACCTTCGTCCCTTTTTATATGAGCCACATTGGCATAGAATTCACGGACTAGGTACTCTTTGGAATCCACTACACTCTGAGTGAACCACATCTATCCCTTGCGTGCCCTGAACTGTCTCAAAACGACTGGGTTGTACCTCTCTAAATCATTCAATAGAAACTGTCGCTCAAGAGTTAGCGATCTCGCTAGCCACCATGTATGGAAGCTGGTGAAAGCAGCAAGGCTGACGAAGCGGTCCTCCCAAACTTCTTTCTTCTTTGTTCTTTCAAGGTCGGCAGCCGTAGCATCTCCTCCTCTGCCATCATCGAGGATATCATGAATTGGTGCATCCTGTGCCTCAGGGATTGGTGTAACCGATGGCTCAGAAGCCTGACTAGCATTCTCTGATCCCTAAAGTGCTATGAGATGAGGACGGCTCATCCCTGAGTTGGTACCTCCCTTGCGGCCTTGACTGTACGGCCGGTTGCTCCTGAACAGAGGCTGATACTTCCTTAGACGGGACATATGAGCTCGTCTCGGAGAGATATGCACCTCTCCCTCTGCTGGCTGTTGCTTTCTTCCTTATTGTCTTTGGTGGCCAAGGGTTAAAGGCACTCTTGCCTCGACCCGGAGAAGGTTCACCTCTCCCATTTGAAGTGTCACCTCGTCCCCTAGATCGAACCATTATCTGTATCAAGCAAAGGCGAGTATTAGTTGCAATTAAATGTTCAAACATACACAGGATTCATGCAAGTAAAATAGAAACCAGAGGACACAGTGAGGGTACATGGTTAGATCATGCTTACATGGAAGTGGTCTGCGGTCCGCACAATTTCATTTATGGCTACGGATGTGGAATCGCCGTAAAATTGAAGTGCAGACCGCACCATTTCACTTGCAGCCGCACCTCTGAAACCCAAAAATTCCAACTCTGTGATGATAGAGAATTGGCTAATGTGCGGCCGCAACAGGATATATGCGGTCCGCACAATTTAACTTGCGGCTGCATTGGAGTTTCAAGGTAGGGACTCTCTGATGACAAAAAAGTGTTGTTTACGACCGCGATAGGAATTCTGCAATCCGCACATTTTAACTTGCGGCCGCAGATCCCTTCTTCACTAAGTTGCCCTCAAATCAATATCTGCGGACACACAAATTCAAGTGCGGCCGTAGATTTTAAAAGTGACGCACATATCAAAATTTTCCACTTAATTTTTTCAATTTCGTGCATAATTTGACATGACAACATTATAAAAACTTGAAATGACACCAACCCAGTCCCCATAGTGCATATATCAAGCTAACCCATTACAGATTTACCCCACATGGATACACAATTGAACTCAAATAACAAATGGCCTAAAAAAAGCTAAAAATCTACAAATTAAAATAAATAAAAAGATTAACATGAAATTGAAGCATACCAGATAGAGTGTGTGTAATGAGTGACTGATCAAAGTGGCTATGTGTGTGGACAGATAAAATCACCAAGAAAATTCAACTGAGCACAATTTTTTTTGTTCAAAGAGTGAAAAACGTAACAATGGCACTGTTCCTCTATTTATACTGCTTGTTTGCTAAGGGGAAGAAGGGAGAGTGCGGCTACACATTTTCATGTGTGGTCCGCAGTCTGTTACCTGGAGACCTCATCTAGGCATTTCATCTGTGGTCTGCACAATTTCATGTGCGGCCGTAGATCGACCTCCGTACTAACAAGCTAAAACTTCAGAGAGTTGGTATTTTCAACATCTCATTTCTATCCACAAGCTAATTAAGCGGTTGCACTGCTCTTTTTCTACAGCACCCACAAATGTGTGGTCCACACAAATCAACTGCAGTCTGTAATTCTTAGAACACTTAGCCAAATTTTTTGGTCCACAATTCCTGTAAGCCACACTCAGCCCTGTAGCACACTTCAAATCAAGCTAGAATAAAAACAACACCTAACTATAAAAGAAAAAGGAAAAAAAACTTGGGTTTCATCCCAAGAAGCGCCTGATTTAACATCGTGGCATGACGCAGAATACCCTCAAGTGAAATGAATGACCACCACGACGTGGCTATCTCCAATTTTCCCAAGTAGTGCTTCACTCGGTGACCGTTAACTCGGAATACTTCATTATTTTTGTTCTTCAAGTCTAATGCACCAAAAGGAGTCATACCCACAATTTCAAAAGGACCACTCCATTTAGATTTTAGCTTCCCGGGAAACATCTTCAACCTTGAATTGAACAACAATACAAGACCCCCCACCTTGAACTCTTTGTTCCAAATGTATTTGTCATGAAGATATTTCATCTTTTCTTTGTACAAGGACGAAGTTGCATAAGCATTGCACTAAAACTCATCCAATTCATTCAAGTGTGCCACCCTCAAGTTAGCCGCTACATCCCAATCAAGATTCAACTTCTTTTAGAGCCCACATAGTCTTGTGCTCTAGTTCTACAGGAAGATGACAAGCTTTTCCGAACACTAACCGGTATGGCGAAATTCTGATAGGTGTTTTGTAAGCCGTCCGATAAGCCCATACTGCATCATCAAGCTTCTTGGACTAATCTGTCCAATTAGCATTCACCGTTTTGGACAAGATATTCTTTATCTCCTGGTTGGAGACTTCCACTTACCAACTAGCTTGTGGGCGATAAGGAGTTGTGACTTTGTGAGTAACACCATACTTGCTAAGCAATGTGTCGAAAGACTTGTTGCAAAAATGTGACTCCTCATCGCTTATAATTGCACGTGGAGTACCGAACCTTGTGAAAATATTCTTCTTCAAGAAAGCCACCACACTTCTGGCGTCATTGTTGGGTAAAGCAATGGCCTCAACCCATTTGGAAAAATAATCAACCACGACCAAGATGTAGGTGTTTCCACAAGAACTCATAAAAGAGCCCATGAACTCAATATCCCACACATCAAAAATATCAATCTCCAAAATGGTCGTGAGAGGCATTTCATTCTTCTTTTGAGATTTCACCAGCCCGTTGACATTCATCACATCTTTTCACTAGCTCACTTGCATCCTTGTAAAGAGTGGGTCAATAGAAGCCGCAACTAAGCACTTTGGCTGCCGTTCTTGCTCCACCATGATGACCAAAATATGGCGAAGAATGACAAGCCCCAACAATTTCACCTTGCTCTTCTTCTGGTACACATCTTTTAATCACCCAATCTGTACAAATCCAGAAAAGATATGGTTCATTCCAATAATAATCTTGACAATCCCGTTTGAGTTTCTTCCTTTGGTTTGATAAGAACTCATCCAGATTGATTCCACACACAAGAAAATTTGTTAGATCTACGAACCATGGCACCTCTTTCATTGAAATATCCAAGAGTTGCTCATCAGGGAAGGAGTCATTGATTTCAAAGCCATCATGCGGCATCCCCTCCTCCTCTAAACAAGACAAGTGGTCCGCCACATTGGTTTTCGCTCCCTCTTCTATCTTGGATGTCAATATCAAACTCTTGCAAAAAAAAAAAGCACCCATCTCATCAAACGAGCTTTAGAGTCCTTCTCGGTCATAAGATAACGAAGAAACACATGATCCGTGTGGACAATGACTTTTTCACCCATCAAGTACGGGCAGAACTTCTCAATTGCAAACACAATGGCAAGGATATCTTTCTCTGTAACTGTATAGTTGACTAAGGCAATATTCATGGTCTTACTAGCATAGTAGACCGGATGAAAAATCTTGTTGATGTGTTGCCCTAAAACAGCCCCAACTGTTACATCACTTGCTTCACACATGAGTTCAAAAGGGACACTCCATTTTGGAGCGGTGGTGATGGGAGTAGTTGTCAACTTGAACTTCAACAATTCAAAAGCTCTCATGCAATCATCATTGAAGTTGAACTTAGCATCCTTCTCAAGAAGCTTGCACAATGGATTCACCACCTTAGAGAAATCTTTGATGAAGCGCCGGTAAAAACCAGTGTGGCCTAAGAAACTCGGCACACCCTTCACCAAAGTTAGAGGTGGAAGTTTAGAAATCACCTCAATCTTTGCTTTGTCAACTTCTTTGAGATTTTGTGGCCCAGGAAAATGCCTTCCTCAACCATTAAATGGCATTTCTCCTAATTGAGCACCAAATTTATTTTTTCACATAGCCAACACTTCATCCATATTTGCAAGACAATCATCAAAAGAATCTCCAACCACCGAGAAGTCATCCATGAAAACTTCAAGGTAGTCCTCCACCATGTCCGTGAAAATAGCCATCATACTCCTTTGAAAAGTCATCGGTGCATTGCATAAACCAAATGGCATCTGCTTGAAGGTAAAAGTACCATAGGGACATGTAAAGGTTGTTTTCTCTAGATCTTTTGGAGAAATAAGAATTTGGTTGTAGCCCGAATACCCATCAAGAAAGCAATAGAAAGCACGGCCGACCAATCTATCGAGCATTTGATCTAAAAAAAAAGAAAGTGGAAAGTGATCCTTCATTGTGACTTTGTTGAGCTTGCGATAGTCCATACACATCCTCCATCCGGTCACCGTTCTTGTAGGAATCAACTCATTCTTGTCATTCATGACCACCGTCATGCCCCTTCTTTAGGACACATTGAACCGGAGAAGTTCACGAACTATCGGAGATGGGATAGACAACCCCGGCATCCAACCACTTGATAATCTCCTTATTGACAACTTCTTGCATAGCCTCATTGACTCTCCTTTGTTGTTCAATAGATGGTTTGGCGCCATCCTCCAACTTGATTTTATGCATGCAAAAGGCGGGGCTTATCCCCCGAATATCTACTAATGTCCACCCAATAGCCTTCTTCCTCTTTTGTAGTACCGCCAATGCGGAATCTACCTACACATTAGTTAAACAAGAGGAAAGAATAATCGAAAAAGTAGAACAAGGGCCAAGAAATTCATACCGAAGATGTGGAGGCAATGGCTTCACCTCCAAGGTAGGAGGCTCTTCAATAGAAGGATTTGTAGGAGGAGTTGTCCAATTTTTCAAGATCCAAGGATAATTTCTGGGGTGCATAGTTGTACGACCCCATTCCTTGCAAAGAGTTCACATATTCCATGAAGCCATCCATCTCTTCATCATCAAAGTTGAGCAAGACGGCCTCCAACATATCACCAACATTGATTGTAGCACTTATTTTATCAACAATAACATCGGTCACCAAGTCCACAAAAGAACACATCTCATTGCTATTTGGCTGCCTCATGGACTTGCACACATGGAATACCACATTTTCATCACCAACCCAGAATGTAAGTTCTCCGGCTTCAGCATCACAAAGAGCCTTCCCCGTAGCAAAGAAAGGTCTCCGAAGAGTAATCGACACCGCATAATCAACTTCACAATCGAGAATGACAAAATCTGCCGGAAGAATGAATTTATCAACACGAACCAACACCTCTTCAATCACACCCAAAGGCCTCTTCATGGTATGATCGTCCATTTGAATCTCATAGAGGTGGGTCTTGGTTTCCCAATTCCTAAAGTCTTGAAAATCACATAGAGCATCAAATTGATAATTTTCCCAAGAGCATAAAGAGCTTTGGCAAACTCGGCACTTCAATTGTACAAGGAATCGTGAAAGCACCGGGATCCTCCAACTTAGGAGCCATTGAATGCACAATTGCACTCACTTGATGAGTGGCTTTGATAGTTTCAAAATTCATTGACCGCTTCTTTGGCACGAGATCTTTCATAAACTTTGCATAACTGGGCATTTGTTCCAAAGCTTCAACTAATGGCACAATTATTGAGAGACTCTTCATCATTTGAATGAACTTCTTGAATTGATTCTCACCATTTTTCTTGGCAAGTCTTTGAGGGTATGGAGGTGGAGGTTTAGGCAATGGTGCCTTAGCCTTTTGCGCTACCGGTTTCGGTATGTCAATAATGTGTTCCCTAGACGACTTCACCTCCTCTTGAGTCTCTTCCACACTATCACCAATATCAATCTAAACTTCATCATTAGGTTGCACCATATTGTTCGGGAGCTCCTCTTCTTGCACCACTTGTTCATCATCAATAAGTTGCCTTCGACTTGAGGTGGGTGCATTCCCACCTCTTCCATTTTGTATGATAACCACCATGGCATGCCCCGTGTTGTTTCCACCCTTAGGGTTTACTACCGTGTCGCTTGGTAGTGCCTTTTTAGGACGAGAATTAAGTGCTTGAGATATTTGCCCCATTTGAACCTCTAAGTTGCGGATTGATGTGTTGTGTGAGGCAAGTTGGGCATCTGAATCGGCATTCTTCGTCCTCATTAGCCTCAACCCTTTCAAATGTTTGTACGCATTTTGAGTTGTAGCACCGGTGAAGAAACTCTGTTCCTCATGCAAAGTGAGCATCACATTGGTGATTTGGAAGTTTCCCGTCCTAATACAAAGGGGACTATTGCACTTGCATATCCTTCATTGGGCAATTTTCGGTGTGGAGCCGCTCGTGGTAGAGGTGGGGTTGGAACGCACACATTGTCATGAGGTACCCGGCCTTTCCAATTGGCTTGTGGCTCATGAGGTACCTCCTTTACATGTTCGTCCTCCGCATCCAAATCCCTCAAAGAAAATTTTCAAGCTCATTGTTCCCCATGATTGTACCTACGATTTCTCACACAAGTTAGTAACACGGAAGGAAAAGAAGATATTCCAAAAAAAACCCAAATATATAGCTAACACAGTTTTATCTCCCCGGCAACGGCACCAATAATTGATGATGTCCACAACACACCTCGATAAGAGATATGATACGGTCGTATGCAGTATAAATTACCCAACTATGAGTCGGGGTCGAATCCACAGGGAGTTACAAGGGGTGTTAGGAGTATATATTTGACGTGAATGAATGGACTAACTAAATTTGCACTTCCACGACAAGTTTCCATTTCTACTTCTACTATTACTCTAATGATTGCAAGCTAAGGAAAATAGACTAGAGATGAATATTTTTGGTGTTTTTTCAAATAGTTTAAAAGCCTAGGGATGTGACCATGACCTAGGTGTTTGCCTAATAAGTTAAATACGTTTACACTTGTTTTGTTGATTGGGGTGTATTATAGCTCTCAACTCTACATTACCCATTCAATACCCCTCGGTCAAAGAGTGATTTTTCCAATTTGGCTTTCTCAAGCTCAAATGGGTATCAAACAAAATAGTTGATATGAGCTCAAGTAGGATTCTTACTATCTCTAGTTTGAACCCTTTAATTAGGCTAATCAAACTCTCAATTAACCTAATTCCTTGTTAGCCAAGTTATCCTAGACTAAGTTCTTTTTTCTCAAGTAGAGACTAAGTCAAAAATTCATGAATCAATGTTTACAACCATTAATTCTAAAATTGAAGCATGAACTAGGCAAAATAATCAACACCCAATTATGAACAAGAATTAAATTACATACCCATAAGGTTTACACACTAGGGTTGGATCACAACCCAAGTAAAACTCTAGCTACTCATAGTGGGTATTGAAGAAAATAAAGAAGAAAAGCTAATTAAACTCATAATGAAAGACTAAAATGATGAAATCTAATGTTTAAACACTAAAATAATCTAAAACTTCGTAAGAGGTAAAAAGAAACGGCTACAGCAGCTTTGAACGTTCAAACTTCACCTAAATTTGTGAAACTCGACTATTTATACTGGGCCAAAAATTGCTGACAAAAATGCCCCTCAGGAGGTTTTGCGGCCGCACAATTCCATGTGCAGTCTGCAGATTTCTTCAGTTGGCAGGAAGGAGGATTTTGCAGCCACACAATTCTGGACTGCGACTGCGAGGCAATTTCAGCGGCCTCACAATTCTTATGCGGTTCACACTTCTGCAAGGTGTCAGGACTTGGTCTTTCCTCTTCCGTGTACAGGTAGTAGATTGACTTCTCTAGTGTATGACTCGATCGTCTTCAAAGAAATTGATTACATACAATGCAGAGGTAGAAAAGAGTCTGCAACAGTTGAGGAAAGAGAAAGAACTCACCGAAAAGTTTTTGGGGCAGCCTTCAACCCCAGAACACATGGCTAAAAATGGTGAAGACAAGATAGATTTAGTTGCAAGAGAGGCAGCACAGTACAGAGAAAAACTTCAAGGATAGCAGCTGGTAGCCCATAAAGCTGCTGATGAGACCATCAATGATGATGGTGGTTGAAGATTCAATCTGAATCGATCCTTAATTGAAGACCAATTCGAGAAGGCTGGTAGAGCATTGGTTGATTATGCCAGACCAGTATACAATCAGGGACTGTCTAGTGTCAGACCTCCACCAGTAGCAGCAAATAATTTCGAGCTTAAGCAAGGCTTGCTTCAATCTATCCAGAACAATTGTGTCTTCAGAGGGAAGGTGAATGAAGATCCTAGCACTCATTTAATGGATTTTGAGGAAATCATGAACATCTTCCAGTACAACAGAGTGTCAAAAGATGCAGTATACTTAAGGGCATTCCCCTTTTCACTGAAGGATGACGCGAAGCACTATGCTTTGTAGCTTACCAACGGGGTCGATCGGGACATGGAAGATATGACTAGAAAGTTTTCTTCACAAATACTTCTCAATTGCAAAAACAGTGAAATTCAGAAGGGAAATTCACAACTTCTGCAAAACGGACACTGAAATAGTTTTCGTGCTTGGGAAAGATCCAAGGACATAGTGAGGAAGTGTCAACATTTACTTTTGGGATGGACTGACACATCCCTCACGATGAACTCTGAACACTGCAGTCGGAGGTCCTTTAATGAAGAAAACTCCTGAGGAGATTGTGGCAGTACTTGATAAGCTCTCTAAAGATGCTAACTAGTGGCCTTCCGAGAGCAATGATAGAAGAAAATCAGTTAGGCTTCATCAAGTAGATTCCAACAACAGCGGTGCAAGCCCAACTAGACGTCATGGCTAAAGAGATAAGAAAGTTGACCTTAGCCAAGGTCCAGAACCAACCATCACCAATTTGTGATTTCTATGCAATAGGACAACTAACACATGAGTGTTAGGCCGTCGCTGCGGATGAAGTGGTAAAAGTTGTGGGAAGCTTTGATAGAGGCAACTAACAGACTGGTAACAATTTTAATCCTATGGGATAGAGGCACCCAGGCTTTTCGTGGAAATAACCAAGTGGTAGCCTAAACTCATGGCAGAAAAATAAATCTAGACCCTAGGGACAAGGAGCTCCAGGCTTTCAAAACCAGCAGAGGCAGCAATATCAGCCTCAATAATCTAATCAGTCTAGCATGAAATATCTAATGAAGGCTTTTATTATCAAAATATATGAGAGGCTTAAAACTCATAGCTCAGCTATACGGGAACATAGTGCAGCTATCAAAGAACTGAGCACGGCTTTTCGCAACTTGGAAAGACAGGTTGGGCAACTAGCTACTCTATTGTCTGAGAGGGTTCCAGGAATGCTCCCTGCTGATACAGAAAGAAATACAAAAGAGAAGTGATGGTAGATGAGGATTTGAATAAGAAGGGGAAGATTAGAGCTCAGAAAAAGAAGAAAAATGATAGTTCAACAAATAATGAGACTGAAGAGAGCGAATACATGCCAGCTCTACCTTCCCCCAGAAACAAAGAAGAGAGAAGTTGGACAAACAATTCGAGCGCTTTATAGAAGTGTTCAAGAAGGTACATGTGAATATACCTTTCAAAGAGGTGCTTTCTTAGATGCCAGCTTATGCTAAATTCATGAAGGAGATATTGTCCAAGAAGTGAAAAGTGGAAGAGATGTCAGTTGTCAAGCTGACAGAGCATTATAGTGCCATCTTGCAAAATAAACTTCCTCAAAAATATGGAGATACAAGGAGTTTTGCTATACCTTGCTCTTTAGGAAGTACTAAATTTAAAAAATCTTTATGTGATTCAGGTGCTTCCATTAGTCTGATGCCTTTGTCTATTTTTAGGAAATTAGAGGGAGAGATTGGAGAGATCAGGTCGATACTTGTGTCCCTTGCAGCTGGCGGATCAGACTACAATCATGCCTGAAGGAATAGTGGAAGATGTGTTGGTTCGATTGGACAAATTTATGTTCCCTGTGGACTTCATTGTGGTGAATATGGAGGAAAATAGGGAGGTCCCTCTGATTTTAGGAAGACCCTTCTTGGCTACAGGCAAAGCAATTCTAGATATTCAGGAAAGGCAGCTCATGGTCAGAATGGGGGATGAAAAGCTGATCTTTAAAATGGAAGGAGAAATGGGGGACCTGAAAAAGCAAATCGAAAAGCGTGAAGCTGATAAGTGTGGGGTGTACCCAAAGAAGGCGGAAAAGAAGCTCTCAGCATGGATGTGTGCACTGGGTCAGGCGTGTAAAAGAGATCCCGACTTTGATTTAGACCCCGACTAGATGAATCAGAGAAGTTTCCTTTACCTCTTGCTTTTTATTTTTGTTTCATGGGGACATGCCACAATCTAAACTGTGGGGTAGGGAATGTATATATGTATATATGTATATATGTATATATGTGTTTGTAGTCGTTTCTTTTGATTCTTTTGAGACAATTTTTTTTTGACTTTCTCGATAATGGATTTCCTCGACTATCTTCTTGAGGGATCAAAGTCGAAGAAAAAATATTTTATTTTTCTTAGGTTGTGTAACAATTTCCACTTGGTTTTTCTTTGTGCTGCGTTATTTTCCAAGGGTTTTGTTGAACCGGGTGTAGTTAGTTTTTCTTTTATTAGGAATAGTGAAGTCTCGTGCTATTTATTAAATGGAGATGACTTTTCTTGACGTTGTTGTGCCTTAAGAGTAGGGAGTGTCTTAGTTGTGACACCTAGTTTCAGCTCTTGACTCATGGATAAGTACCTAAAATTGTTTGATTGTGACTTTTCTTAACTACTTTGACTAGAGAGTCGGAAGAGATCCGATCCTAAGTGAGTTATGTGCCAATTTGTGTGTGAGAGGTTTTGTGATATTCTGTGCATGTCGGTTGATATCTAGAACTTGCCCCGTGCATTTGCAAAGCGAAATAGTAGTCTTGTTCAGTCTAGGAAGTGATATAGGCATTTTTTTGTTGAGCCAAAATTATATGCTTTTACCTACCTATTTGAATGTATATCTTAGTTAGCCCCTTTGAGCATGTAATCCACACTACAAGCTTGACCCCTTTGTTTGAATTCTATCTGTTTGAACCTTTTAGCTCTCTTGACACTACTAGAAATCAGGCATTTAGAGACCAAAGATTAGCGACCAAAGTTGGTCTGCCACAAAAAGCGACCAACCTTGGTCGCCAACATAGACAAAAAAAATGAAAAAAAAACTTAAATAAAATAGCGACCATAATAGGTCGCCTACTGGTCGCCCAAGTGTTCAACATTTTGACCGGACTGGTCAAACAAATTCGGTCAAAGACAATTCAAAAATAGCGACCAACTTTGGTCGCTCAACTGGACCCACGTTCAATATTTGCGACCAAAGTTGGTCGCCCACGGAAGGGAAATACAGTAGCGACCAAAGTTGGTCGCTTTTCTTGAAATTTAAATTAAATCAGAAAATAAACTGGCGACCAACTTTGGTCGCTAAATGGAAGGAATTTTATGGTGACCTAGGCGACCAAAGTTGGTCGCTTCCATGAATATTAAATAAAATCAGAATTTAATTTAGCGACCAACCTCTTGGAGGAAATTTTATGGTGCCATGAGCGACCAAAGTTGGTCGCTTATCTGAAAAATTATAATAAATCAGATTTTCATTTAGGGACCAACTTTGGTGGCAAGTAGAAAGGTATATATATTGGCGACCAAAGTTGGTCGCTTTCTTATTAATATTTTACCAAAATGTATAAATATATTACTAAAATATATATATATATATATA
>MCJB01050042.1:0-77186 GCA_002018475.1 Nicotiana obtusifolia
CTATATATATATATATATATATATCAAGGTAAAATATTAACAAATTAGCGACCTATTGTGGTCGCTTATTGCACCATAAAATTCCTTTAGATAAGCGACCAAAGATGGTCGCTAATTTAATTTCTTATTTAATTTAATATTCAACAAAAGCGACCAACTTTGGTCGCTTATAGTACAATTTAATTTCTGATTAAATTTAATATTGAATAGTAGCGACCAACTTCGGTCGCCAACGTCCCCAGAAATTTTTCCATACCTGAGCGACCAACTTTGGTCGCTAAAATTGAACGTGGGTCCAGATTGGCGACCAAAGTTGGTCGCTATTTTTGAATTTTCTTTGACCAGCTTTGTTTGACCAGGCCGGTCAAAATGTTGAACAAAATGGCGACCACTGGGCGACCAATTTCGGTCGCTATTTTATTTAAGTTTTTTTTTCAATTTTTTTTTCTATATTGGCGACCAAAATTGGTCGCTTTTTGTGGCAGACCAACTTTGGTCGCTAATCTTTGGTCTCTATTTTCCTGATTTCTAGTAGTGTATATGAAAGTTTCCTTGATATTAGTTACGGACATACGTGTTATCGATATTATTGGATATTAGAACTCATAGAGTTTTTGTTTATAAGTGCCAAATTTTGTGGAAATCGATTTAAGTTTCATAAATAAAAATTTTTATTTTCAAAATTATCATAAAATTAACATGAAAGATATTATGCTACATAGCTCAAATAAATCGAGAATTTATATCAGGTAAACTTTTAATTAATTTTAAAATTCTAAATATTAAAATTTTTTAGATAATAATTTATCTTATTTGATATTCATTTTTGAAGGATATTTTTTTTGAATTAATTAAAATGATGAAAAGTTCCAAGAAATTATAAGGGGTAAATTATAGTTAGAATGTAGAATTCTAAATATTAGTTCATTCACATTTTGCTAAATAATGGTAATATTCTAATCAAAGTCTTTTTCTTGCTTACTTTTAATTAGCTGAGGGATGATACTGACAGTGGAAATTAACTTTGGTTACCACGTCAGTATTGATATAAATAATATGTTACATATGTGATGGCTAAAGTCTAAAACTTAGGACTTCTAGTTAAATAACGGAATATTTAATAACCAAAATTATAGGGGATTTAAATGTCCTAAATATTCGAAAAGAAATTTACATTGTTCTATGTAAAAGTTATTTTAACAAGGTAAAAAAAGCAAACGATATTTCACTAAGGAGTGTCATGCTTTTAATATATACTAGTTTAGTATACGTGCGTTATATGTGTGCCTAGTGCCAATCAATAAAATATGTGTACAAGAGAAACATGTAAATTAGGTTATCAAATGCTAAGTTTTAGAATGTCTACATTAAGTTAATATGATACAATAAGCAACATGGTATATAGAAAAGTATAGGGAGTTGTCATTTGTTTAAATGTGTCACGACCCAATTCTCTTATAAGCCGTGATGGTGCCCTGTGCCGCTGCTAAGCAAGCCAACAGTGAACTAACCCCGTCATTTTTCTTTTCTACCAGATTTTGAAGTAATTAAACTTTCCTTAATTAAAAGATTTAAGAAACGACAAGTTTGAATAAATAAAACGAAAGCAGTTGAGTGCAATCATAACCGTAGTAATAATCCAACACCACAAATCTACTAGTGTGTGCCAAGACCTAGTGTCACAAGTGTATAACGCTAATAGATACAAAACTCTAGCTATTGTCTGAAATGAAAATAGACAGAAATAAATGCAAATGAGAGACTCAGCTAGGTGCTGCGGAACGGCTCAGGAAGCAGCTCATCACTAAGCCTCCGGGTAACGGGGACGTGCGCCGGTATGATCGCCATATGCTCCTTCGCCTCAGATCCTACACGATCAGTGCAGAAGTGTAGCGTGAGTACATAAACAACATGCACACAGTAAGTATCAAGTTTAACCTCGAAGAAGTAGTAACGAGGGGTCGATATTGACACTATGTGCCAACAATAATAACACAGAAATTTTAAATAAGCATGAGATATGTAACAATAATAATAACTCATTAACAAGTAGGAACAAATAATTCTTTCACAATTTAATAAATTCCAAGTAAATTCCTGTCATTAATAATTATAACCTCACAAGTCACAGAATAATATCAAGTATGATTAGGCTCCGAGTATTATTAAGCATGATTTATGCCGCGGTTGTACGACCCGATCCAGAATAACGTGTACACTGCCTAGGGACGTGCGACACGATCCATAGATGCATCTATTCAACTGCGATGCGTTTGGCCCGCTTCACAAGAAATGAGGATACTTTATGAGCATTTAACTTAATCGTTATTACAAGACTAATACACAATGTAAAATAATTTCCATTGATAGTCAAATAATCCGCTCTAAATTCAACCAAGTGAAATTCGGTCTCTTATGATTCCTTTATTAAGTTTCAATATGATTTAGACAATTTATTTAACAAGTAGGGCACAAACATTATAAGTATTTCATGAGTTGGGTCCTAAATTATCCGGACATAAGCATAATTAGTAGCTACGCACGGATTCTCGTCACCTCGTGCGTACGTAGCCCTACAATTAGAAGCAAAGATTAATTTAAATTACCTATGGGGTAAATTCCCTCTTATAAGGTTAGGCAAGAGACTTATCCCGTCTCAAAGCTCACTTTCCGGCCTCAAATTCACTTCTAAGCCTCAACTCGGTGCCGAACAATTCGAAATTAGTCAAATGTTATATAAATTAATCAATACATGCTCAAAAGTTCATATTCTAACTATTAGAGTGATTACCCAACCCCAATTAAAAGATTCCTAAAATTTACCCCCGAGCCCACGTGCCCGAATTCTAGAAATTTTTGAAGATAAATGTTACCCATAAGCTCACGAACTCAAATATATAATTTTCACTCAATTGCGGTTAAATCCCATTTTTTTAAAATAAAAATCTAAGTTTTTCATCTAATCCATAATTTCCACAATTTTATATGTTAAAATCTACCCATAATCTATATATTAAACTCACATTGGGTAGGACTTAGTTACCTTCAAAAGCTAGGTTGAAATCCCCCTCTTTAAAGTTCCAAAATCACCCAAGAGTATAATAAATGAGCTCAAAATAGTCTAAGTCCCGATTTAAAATAAGACACTGCCCAGCTGCCCCTTCTTCACGAATAAGGAAAGGCCTCGTGGTCGTGAAGGCAAATGGCCTAGCCCCAGGCCCAGGCCCAGGCCCAGGCCCAGGCCCAGGAGACTTAGCCATTGCAAGCGTGACCAGGGCCTCGCGAACGTGGAGGCTTACCTGTCCTGTACTATGCAAACGCGAGGGCACCTTTCCGAACGCGAAGAATAACGGTGCCACCACCACCCAGCTCGCCTCACCCTTTGCGAACGCGGACCCCATCACGCGAATGCGAAGCACAAAAATTCCCCCAGCCCAATTCCTTCATCGTGAACGCGAGATTCCTTCCGCGTTCGTGAAGAAGGAAACCAGAACTGGAAAATCAGGTTTTTTAACTCAGCTCCGAGTGGTCCGAAACACAACCGAGCCCCTCGAGACCCCTTCCGAATGCACCAACAAGTCCATAAACATAATACATGCCCGCTCGAACTCTTGAAATGCGTAAAATAACAATGAAACTAAGAATCACACCTAAACTTAAATTATATCAAATTATGAACTTCAAGTTTCCAATTCGCTTCGAATGCGCCGAATCAAACTTAGACTACTTGGAATGACACAAAATTTTGCGTGCAAATCTTAAATCATCATACTTAGCTATTCCCTAGTTCAGAATCCCAAACGGACCTCAATAATACCAAATCCTATTTCAAACCAAATTTAAAGAACTCTAAAACCTTCAATGTATCAACTTTCACTATTAAGCGACGAAACGCTCCCGGTTCATCCAATACCCGATCCGAACATACGCTCAAGTCTAAAATCATCATAGAAACCTATTGGAACCGTCGAATTCCAATTCCGAGGTCGTTTACTCAAAATGTTGACCAAAGTCAAACTTAGCCTTTTTAAATCCAAACCAAGGAACCATGTGTTCCGATCCAACCCGAACCCTTCTAAATTCCGAACTAGCCATCCCTGCAAGTCATAAAACAGTAAAAGCACATATTGGAAGTCTTATTTAGGGGATCGGAGACGTAGAAAGCGAAACGACTGGTTGGGTCGTTACAAAATGAATATCAAAAGAAACAAAAATAATTAATGACAACTCACTTAAATTTTTCTAACATCCTTATTGTTTAACATTTGTACTTTCAATTTGATTCTTATTACTATACTTGTTTACTCTTAAAATAAGTAACAATTATATTTATATACAGTTTAAAGAATACGTGATTTAATTTTACACGAATGATCAAAGAACAACAAGTAATCTAATTAAAGGAAAATAAAATGATCAAACCAAATGTGATGAAATAATTAAGTCTTCTATCAGATTTGAATGCTAATGTCACGACCCAAAAACCCACTATAGGTCGTGATGGCGTCTAACATCGCTGTTAGGCAAGCCAACAGTGATTTATCAACTTAATTATTTATTTTATTATTTTTGAAATTCTAAGTTTTATTAGGTAAAGAATTTTGTGCATTTAAAAATCGTGAATACTTAGAATACTAGTAAGATATAAAATAAAAGATGAAATTATCAAATCGAACCATAAACAACCACTTGGATATCCCAAAACCCGGTATCACAAGTTCATGAGTGTCTACTAAAGAGTACAATAATAATACAACATCTGTCTGGAATATAAAATAGATAGGATAAAGTAAATGAATAAGATGAAGACTCTGTGGACTGCGGTGCGTGGCATTGAAAGCAGCTGTCATGACCCCTCTTTCCCACTTTAGGATGTCGTGATGGCACCTAGTCTCTAAGACTAGGTAAATCTAACATGTGCTGATTATTATTGAAATTTAACTACTTATCTGCAATACATTAGATAATAGCTGATACAACATAGCCGAGCCAATATCAATCATACAATTCCAAACGCGGTAGTACAAGTCATAAGCTATTCTAAGAGGTAACTAGAAATTAACAAGTACATCACTGTCCCGGAATAATAGGGAACAATGAAAATAAAAATACAACAGAAGGTGACTTCGCGGCCTCATGACGTCCACAACACACCTCGATAAGAGATATGATATAGTTGTATGCAATATAAATTATCTAACTAGGAGTTAGAGTTGAATTCACAAGAAGTTATAAGGGGTGTTAGGAGTATATACTTGAAGAAAGTGAATGGATTAACTAAATTTGCACTTCCACAATGAGTTTTGATTTCTACTTCTACTATTACTCTAACAATTGTAAGCTAAGTAAAAGAAACTAGAAATGACCGATTGTTTTTGGTGTTTTTCCAAATAGTTTAAAAGCCTAGGGATTTGACCATAACCTAGGTGTTCGCCTAATGGATTAAATACGTTAATACTTGTTTTGTTGATTGAGGTCTATTATAACTCTCAAGTCTACATTACCCACTCAATACCTCTCGGTTAGAGAGTGATTTTGCCCAATTTGACTTTCTCAAATCCAAATGGGTATCAAACCAAATAGTTGGTATGAGCTCAAGTCGGGTTCTTACTATCTCTAATTTGAACCTTTTAATTAGGTCAACCAAACTCTCAATTAGCCAAATTCCTTGTTAGCCAAGTTATCCTAGACTAGGTTCTTCTTTCTCTAGTAGAGACTAAGTCAAAAAGGCATGAATTAATTTTTGCAACCATAATTCTAATTGAAGCATGAAATAACCTAAATAATCAACACCAATCATAAACAAGCATTAAATTAAATACCCATAAGGTTTACACACTAGGGTTGTGTCACAACCCTAATAAAAATCTAGCTACTCATAATGGGAATGAAGAATATAAAGAAGCAAGGCTAATTAAACTCATAATTAAAGATTAAAATGATAAAATATAATGTTTAAATACTAAAATAATCACAAACTTCTTAAAATGGCAAAAGGTAATGGCTGCAGCAGTTTCTTACTTCAAAACTTGACCTAAAATTATGAAACTCGTCTATTTATTGTGGGCCAAAATTCGCTGAAAAAAATGCCCCTCGGGAGGTTTTGCAGCCGCATAATTTCACGTGCGGTCCGTAGATTTCTTCAGTTGGTAGGAGATGGGATTATGCAATCGTACATTTCTAGATTGTGGCTGCGAAGCAACTTCTGAGACCGCACAATTCTTGTGCGGTCCGCACTTCAGCAAAGTTTCAGGGCTTGGTCTTTTGCACACTCTATGAACTTGAAATCATTTGTTAGTGCACACTTTGTTTTGCGGGTGCACATTGGTCAAAATCCTGTTGGGTTCTTTCACTGGGTTTGTGGCTGTAGATGGAATTCTGCGGTCCACAATTACTTCTGTAGCTGCAAAAATCGTTCTGAGGACTATACTTCTTTGCTTCTGCGCCCTTTATTATATTATGCTTCGAAACACTCCTTTTTGAGTCGGATTTCATCATGGGAGACCAAACTTCCAGCAATCCTGCAATTTGCACAATTTTATTAGTTTCGGGAACATAAATCAATACTTTCGGACTAAAATAAAAGCAAAAATATGCTAATAAGTAGTCAAAATCTCCACTTATCAACTCTCCCAAACTTAAATCTTTGCTTGTACTCAAGCAAAAAAATTAGTTCCCACCTCCTAAAGTTAAAGGTCATTTTAACAAGTCAAAGGTGAGCCATTCAGATATCAATTGGTACCAACAAGTACTCATACTACTCATGTATTATCAACAAGGCGACAAGTCAAATATTCATGTACATATAGTTCTAGTGTAACATTTGAGCTTCAAGAATTGACTTTACTTATCAAGGAATCTTGTTCTATCATGTAGGCCGTGGTGGATTCCAAACTCTTCCTCTTCTACTTTTCATTTGCCAAGCTCACTTAAGAAATCCGAAGATTCATGAGAAGCTCACTCATCTCTCACAAGAGAATGTCACAAGTACTGCTTCAAGTACCATAGGCTTTCCCCTCATGCAAATCACCACTAATGTAAGCTCACTCAGTTTGAAATCAAGTAGGAATTCTTTTAGGATGTAATGAAGGCTTTTGGGTTAGGGTAGGATACCGTATGGATAAGTGTTTACACCTTTCCTTAAGCACTGAATATTTCATTTGTCGGCTCATAATTGCCCATTCTTAGAGGCACTTTCTTTTCATTGAGGACTAGAGAGATTTAGCATCCCTCTTTCTTGTTCATTTCATTCTTTTTCTCTCTTTTGATTTTTCAATGTTTGGGATTATTACCTCTTTTTGAATCCATCAACCCTTCCACTTATTCGCGTTTTGCATTTTTCTTTTTTGTTCTTTTCTTTTCTTGCCTTCTCTTTCATAGAGATCATTTCTTTTCTCTTTTTGTACCTTGATATCTTTTTCAAATTCTTCATCTCTCCCCCAAACTTATGTTTTAAGCCATTTGTTTCACAAGTGTGTTAAGGAAAGTCCGGGTGCCAAGAGAGGGTCATGACAAAGCGGGTAAAGACTTATACATGATTATCAAATGAGAAAGGCTAGAGGCTCAATGGGGTTGACTAGGGATAACGACATTGGTTGGCAATAGAAAACTCAAAGGGCCAAGGAAAGCCTACAATCACTTCTCAAACCAAGCAAAACTTAGGATTTCAACTTGAAACACATTCGAGGCAAGTTCTAGACCCTTCGCATAGATACTTGGACTAGCAACAATTTATCTCACCCCTTACACAACTAGATTGTAAAAGAGGATAGAGTTGAGGGCCCACAACGATCACATTCAACTTTAAAGATCACTATGGTCCAATTAAACCACTCGATGATTGCTAAAGTCAACTCAAGAGTCAAAAAGTCACTAACTAGAACTATTTCTTCTAGAAACCTTGTTTCTAACCATAAGTATGTAGTTAAGTATGTTGGTACCAATTAAAGCATGACTGACTCTTCGAGCCTGACTTAATTAGGTCTTTTTATTCATTACTACTATTATTATGCCCTAAACACAAAAACAGACTCATTCCCTTAACAAGGTTGTTACGCCATCCATCGTTGGGACGAGTCACCCGGTTCACACAACAACTACCTTTGGAAAAAACCATGGCATTAAGCAAAAATAAAGGCTTATTATTTGCTAAAGCATAAAAAGAAGCTACTTAACAAAACAAAAACTAATATGGAAAAGATAAAGAAGCTAATAAGGTAAAACAAAGACAAAGAAGCTAATGAGCAAAACTACTAAAGATAGAATGAATATACATAGTAAAAGAGAGAGAGAGAGAGAGAGAGAGAGAGAGAGAGAGAGAGAAGATAGATAAATACAAATAAGAAAATGAAAAAGTATCGTCAAATTATTACAGGCCAAATGTATCAAAGTGTACCAAATGTGTAAAATAAACTCCACCCCCGAATAAAAGTAAGCATTATCCCCAATACTTAGTAAAATAAGAGTAAAGGAGGAGGGGGTGAGGAAAACTCCCCATGGCTCCTTGGACATATCTATGTCCCTAGCAATGTCATCGCCCTCCGGATCAGCCAATTGGATCTCTTCATCCTCGACTATAGGTGTGGCTGGGTTGGCAAACATCTCACGCACTGCCTCAGTAGTGTCGGCAGTAAGGTCTGGCTCTTCAGACTGGCCAATTGGTGCTACTAGTGCAGATAGGGCTGAAGGATCTGGGGCAGACTGGTGCGGGTCAAGTAGCATGTCAAAGGGAAGGTCCTCGGCTGTAGCAATTAAGTTCGCCTCTCTCTGGAGCTTATCCACTAACTTCCTGCGGTCTGGGACTTCTCTTCCTTATTTCCTTTCCTAGCTCTTCAATCATTGACCCGTGCTATACCTAGGTGCTCATGATCTCTTTTGGTTCTTTAAGATCTTCTTTAGTGTCTCATCTATGGTAGAAGGAGCCTGAGGTGCTTGAGAAGTGGACTGCACTGCAACAGTATTGGACAAGTCAGATAGCTTTGCAGTAGCTGTCTGCATCCAGTTGTTGAGACTTGCCAATGTCCGGGAGACTCGTAGTGCAGATAGTGGGGCAGTAGGCATGGGCACTATCCTTAGAGCTATGGTAGGGGCTGTGGATGATGGTAAAGGCATAGCTACGGACTGGAGGAAGGCTCAGCCGAAGTGGATGGCACATTAACTGTCTCAGAAACTACCATGGCTGGCTTATCAGACTGGCCTGTGGTGGTAGGAGGCTGAACTTTCTTCTTGGGGTTCCTCTCATCTATAAGTGAATACCAATCAAAAGGCTTCTTTGGCTTCACCTTTGTGTCAAAATCCCTTGGCTCTACCTTTGCATCGGTAAGATATTCTATAATAGTGTTGGGATATGTGTATGATGAGCTATCCTACCGTGCTATACCGACATCACAACACCCATGTTGATTGGATAACCGGCTATGATGGAAGCCACAAGCACTGCCCAAGGGATGGGAATGTGAGTCTCGTTCTGGCATGGATACAATTTGCTGCAAATAAATGTTTGCCACCCTTTTGTCTCAAAATTCAAAGTGTTCCGCTGAATGGGAACCCTGGCGACGATAGTGGTGATGGCCCTGGTAGTGCTAGAATCTCAGCTAACCTAGGTCGAACTTCCTCCTCCAGTGCACACTTCTCCAAATACTCCTTCGGCTCAACATCTTTAAATCCCAAGTACGCGTTTAGCGTATGTTGATCAAACCTCACCTTAAGGTTGCGTACTTTGGTCACCTTCGTCCCTTTCTTTGTGTGAGCCACATTGGCACGCGCGGATAAGGTATTCGTTTGCATCCACTACACTTTGGGTGTACCACATCCAACCCTTTCATGCCCGGAACTGTCTCAATATGGGTGGGTTGTACTTTCTAAATCCTTCAACAGAAATTGTCGCTCAAGAGTTAGCTACCTCACTGGCCACCATACAAGAAAGCTGGTGAAGGCAGCCAGGCTGACAAAACACTGCTCCCAAACCTCTTTCTTCTTTGATCTTTCAAGGCCGACAGTGGTAGTATCTCCCCCTCTGCCATCATCGGGGATATCATGAGCTGGTGCAAGAACCTGTGCCTCCGGGACTGGTGTAGGCGATGGGTCAGAAGCTTGACTAGCACTCTCCGATCCCTCGAAAGCGTTGTGAGATGAAAACGGCTCATCCCTGAGCTGGTATCTCCCTTGTGGTCTTGACTGTGTGGACGGCTACTCCTGAACAGAGGCTGAGTTGCCCTTTGACACTTCCCTAGATGGGACATATGAGCTACACTCAGAGAGGTCTGCACCTTTCCCTCTGCCTGCTAGTGCTTTCTTTCTTATCGTCTTTTTCTGGCCAAGGGGCAAGGCACTTTTGCCTTCGCCCCGAGAAGGTTCACCTCTCCCTTTAGAAGTGTCGCATCGTCCTCTGGATCGAACCATTGTCTGTATCATGCAAAAAAGATTGTTAGTTGCAATTCAATATTCAAACACATACTGCATACATGTAAGTAAAGGAGAGTCCACAATATAAGTGAGGGTGTACAGTTGAATCATGCTTTCAAGGAAAGTGATCTATGGTCCGCACAATTTCATCTAAGGTCCGCACAATTTCACTTGCGGCCGCAGATAAGGACTTGCAGACCCCACATTTTTGTTGTGCCGTCGCAGAAGTGAAGTGCGGTCCGCACAATATGACTTGCAATTGCACCTCTAAATCCCAAATATGCCAACGCTCTGATGACAGAGAATTGGCTAATGTGCGGTCGCAAAATAATTTTTGCGGTCTGCACAATTAGACATGCAGCAGATCTCAAAAAATTACGTACAAATCAAATTTATCTAGTTAGGTTTTTCAAATACTCACACAATTAGACATGGAAACATTATAAAAATATGAAATTTCACTAACCCAGTCCCCATAGAGCATGTATCAAGTTAACCCAATTCAGATTTACCCCACCTGGATACATAATTGAACTCGAATAACAAATGGCCTACAAAGAACTAAAAATCTACAAATTAAACTAACTAAAAAGATTAATGTGAAATTGAAGCATACCAGAAAGAGTGAGTGTGATGAGTGAATGATCAAAGTGGCGTTTGTGGGGACAGATGAAATCTCCAAGAAAATTGAACAGGGCACAATTTTTAGTTCAGAATGTGAAAAGTGTAAATTGGGCCTTGTTCCTCTATTTATACTAATGGTTCGCTAAGGGGAAGAAGGACGAGTGCAGCCGCACATTTTCATGTGCGGTCCGCACTCTATTACTTGGGACCTTATCTCAGTAATGTGCGGCTGCACTCTATTACTTGGGACCTTATCTCAGATTTTTATCTGTGGTCCGCAAATTTTCAGGTGCGCCCGCAGATTTCTCGTGCGGTCGCAGATCGACCTCTGCACTCACAGGCTTAAACTTCAGAGAGATGTTATTTTTGACATCTCAATTATGTAGTCCGCAAGAGGAATGTGCGACCACAATGCTCTTCTGCTATGGCATATAGAAATGTGCTGTCTGGACAAATAAAGTGCGGTCCGCACAATTCTTGAATACTTAGCCATATTTTGTCCACAATTCCTGCAAGTCACACTCATCCCTGTAGCACACTTCAAATCAAGTTAGAACAAAAATAACACTTAACTACAAAAGAAAAAGGAAAAGAAACATGGGTTGCCTCCCAAGAAGCATCTGATTTAACGTCAAGACATGACGCAAAATACCCTCAAGTGAAATGAATGACCGATACGACGTGGCCATCTCCAACTTTTCCAAGTAATGCTTCACCTAGTGAACATTGACTTGGAATACTTCATTATTTTATTTCTTCAAGTGTAATGCACCAAAAGGTGTCACACCCATAATATCAAAAGGACCACTCCATTTGGACTTTAGCTTCATTAAAAACATCCTCAACCTTGAATTGAACAATAGTACAAGATCACCCACCTTGAACTCTTTGTTCCAAATGTATTTATCATGAAGATATTTCATGTTTTCTTTGTACAAGGACGAACTTGCATAAGCATGATACCTGAACTTATCCAATTCATTCTTATGTGCAACCCTCAAGTTAGCAGCTACATCCTAATCAAGATTCAACTTCTTTAGAGCCCACATGGCCTTGTGCGCTAGCTCAGCCGGAAGATGACAAGCTTTCTCGAACACCAACCGGTATGAAAACATTCCGATAGGTGTTTTCTAAGCCGTCCGATAAGCCCATAATGCATCATCAAATTTCTTGGACCAATCCGTCCGATTAGCATTCACCGTTTTGGACAAAATACTTTTTATCTCCCGGTTGGAGACTTTCACTTGCCCACTAGCTTGTGAGTGATAGGGAGTCGTGACTTTGTGAGTAGCACCATACTTGCTAAGTAAAGTGTCGAAAGTCTTGTTGCAAAAATGTGACCCCTCATCGCTTATAATTGCACGCGGAGTACCAAACCTTGTGAAAATATTCTTCTTCAAGAAAGCCACCACACTTCTCGACTCATTGTTGGGCAAAGCAACGGCCTTGACCAATTTGGACACATACCACCGCGACCAAGATATAAAATTTTTCACAAGAACTCACAAAAGGGCTCATGAAGTCAATATCCCACACATCGAAAATATCAATCTCCAAAATGGTTTTGAGAGGCATTTCATTCTTCTTTGAGATTCCACCGGCCCATTGACATTCATCACATCGTTTCACTAACTCACTTGCATCCTTGTAAAGAGTGGGCCAATAGAAACCACAACCAAGCACTTTGGCCACCGTTCTTGCTCCACCATGATGACCACCATATGGCAAAGAATGACAAGCCCAAAGAATTTTACCTTGCTCTTCTTCCGGTACATATCTCCTAATCACCCTATTCGTACAAATCCGGAAAAGGTATGGTTCATTCCAATAATAATCTTGACAATCCCGTTTGAGTTTCTTCCTTTGGCTAGAAGAGAACTCATTTGGAACGATTCCACACACAAGGAAATTTGCTAGATCCACGAACCACGACACCTCTTTCATTGAAATTTCCAAGAGGTGCGCCTCATCGAGGAAGGAGTCATTGATTTCTAGGCCATCACACGGCCTCCCATCCTCCTCCAAATGAGACAAGTGGTCCGCCACCTGGTTTCACAACCTTCCCAATCTTGGATGTCAATATCAAATTCTTGAAACAAGAGCACCCATCTCATCAGCCGAGCTTTGGAGTCTTTTTTTCTCATAAGATAACGAAGCGCCACATGATCTATGCGGACAATGACTTTTGCACCCATCAAGTACGGGTGAAACTTCTCAATTGCAAACACAATAGCAAGGAGCTGTTTCTATGTAACAGTGTAGTTGACTTGGGCATTGTTCATAGTCTTACTAGCATAGCAGAGCGGATGGAATTTTTTGTTGATGCGTTTCCCCAAAACAACCTCAACCGCAACGTCACTTACATCACATATGAGTTCAAAAGGTACACTCCAATTTGGAGCGATGATGATGGGAATAGTTGTCAACTTGAGCTTCAACAATTCAAAAGCTCTTATGCAATTATCATTGAAGTAAACTTAGCATCCTTCTCAAGAAGCTTGCACAACGGGTTCACCACTTATAGAAATCATTGATGAAGTGCCGGTAAAAACCCGCGTGGCCTAAGAAACTCCACACACCTTTCACCGAAGTTGGATTTGGAAGTTTAGAAATCACCTCAATCTTTGCCTTGTCAACTTCAATTCCATTATTTGAGATTTTATGGCCAAGGACAATGCCTTCCTCGACCATGAAATGACATTTCTCCCAATTTAGCACCAAATTGGTTTCTTCGCATCTAGCCAACACTTTGTCCAAATTTGCAAGACAATAATAAAAAGAATCTCCAACCACCGAGAAGTCATCCATGAAAACTTCAAGGTAGTCCTCCACCATGCCCGTGAAAATATCCATCATACACCTTTGAAAAGTCGTCGGTGCATTACACAAACCAAATGGCATCCACTTGAAAGGAAAAGTACCATATGGACATGTAAAGGTATTTACTCTTGATCTTCTGGAGCAATGGGAATTTGGTTGTAGCCCGAGTACCCATCAAGAAAACAATAAAAAGCACGGCCGGCCAATCTATCGAGTATTTGATCTAAGAAAGGAAGTGGAAAGTGATCCTTCCTTGTGACTTTGTTGAGCTTGCGATAGTCCATACACACCCTCCATCCGGTCACTGTTCTTGTAGGAATCAACTCATTCTTGTCATTGGTGACCGCCGTCGTGCCCCCTTTGTTGGGACATATTGAACCGGAGAAGTACGTGAACTATCGGAGATGGGGTAGACAACCCCGGCATACAACCACTTGATAATCTCCTTCTTGACAACTTCCTGGTAGTTTTCCATTTTAGGATGTCGTGATGGCACCTAGTCTCTAAGACTAGGTAAGCCTAACATGTGCTAATTATTACTGAAATTTAACTACTTAACTGCAATACAAAAAATAATAGCTGATATAACATAGATGAGCCAACGTCAATCATACAATACCAAACGCGGTAGTACAAGTCATAAGCTATTCCAAGAGGTAACTAGAAATTAACAAGTACATCACTGTCCCGGAATAATAGGGAACAATGAAAATAAAAATACAACACAAGGTGACTTCGGGGCCTTATGACATCCATAACACACCTCGATATGATGCAATTATATGCAATATAAATTACCCAACTATGAGTCGGGGTCGAATCCACATGGAGTTATAAGGGGTGTTAGGAGTATATACTTGAAGAAAGCGAATGGATTAACTTAATTTGCACTTCCACATGAGTTTTGATTTCTACTTCTACTATTACTCTAGCAATTGTAAGTAAGTAAAAGAAACTAGAAATGACCGATTGTTTTTGGTGTTTTTCCAAATAGTTTAAAAGCCTAGGGATTTGACAATAACCTAGGTGTTCGCCTAATGGGTTAAATACGTTAATACTTGTTTTGTTGATTGGGGCGTATTATAGCTCTCAACTCTACATTACCCACTCAATACCTCTCGGTCAGAGAGTAATTTTACTCAATTTGACTTTCTCAAATCCAAATGGGTATCAAACAAAACAGTTGATATGAGCTCAAGTCGGGTTCTTACTATCTCTAGTTTGAACCCTTTAATTAGGCCAATCAAACTCTCAATTAGCCCAATTCCTTTTTAGCCAAGTTATGCTAGATTAGGTCCCTCTTTCTCAAGTAGATACTAAGTCAAAAAGACATGAATCAATATTTGGAACCATTAATTTTAAAACTGAAGCAACTAAGCTAAATAATCAATACCCTATCATAAACAAGCATTAGATTAAATACCCATAAGGTTTACACACTAGGGTTGGGTCACAACCCAAGTAAGAATCTAGCTACTTATTATGGAAATCGAAGAAAATAAAGAAGAAAAGCTAATTAAACTTATAATCAAAGATTAAAATAATAAAATATAATATTTAAGCACTAAAATAATCACAAACTTCCTAAAATGGCAAAAGGTAACGGCTACAACAACTTTTTACTTCAAAACTTGGCCTAAAATTGTGAAACTCGTCTATTTATAGCGGGCCAAAATTCGCTGATAAAAATGCCCCACGGGAGGTTCTGCGGCCGCTCAATTCCATGTGCGTTCTGCAAATTTCTTCAGTTGGAAAGAGATGGGATTCTGCAGCCACACATTTATGGATTGCGGCTGTGAAGCAACTTTTGCGGCCGTACAATTCTTGTGTGGTCCGCACTTCAGCAAGGTTTCAGGACCTGGTCTTTTTCACACTCTCTGAACCTGAAATATCATTTGTCTATGCAGACCCTGTTTTGCGGCAGTACATTGGTCAAAATCCTGTTGCGTTCTTTCGCTTGGTTTGCCGCTGTAGATGGAATTCTGCAGTTCGCAATTACTTCTGCGGCCACAGAAACCCTTCTGTAGACCACACTTCTTTGCTTCTGCGCCCTTTATTGCCTTGTGCTTCAGAACAGTCCTTTTGAGTTGCATTTCATCATCGGAGACCAAACTTCCAATATTCCTGCAATTTGCACAATTTCATTAGTTTCGGAACATAAATCAATACTTTCAGACTAAAATAAAAGCAAAAAGGTGCTAATAAGTAGTCAAAATCCCCACTTATCAGGGCCTGCGAATGTCTGGTAGGTATACCCTGAAGTCTCCAGCCGCGCAGGCGTAAGTCTCGACCCAACTCGACCAAAAGTACCTGAGTCTTTATAAAAATGTGCAGAAGCATAGCTTGAGTACACCAAAGCGGTACCCAGTAAGTATCAAGCCTAACCTCGGTAGAGTAGTAATGAGGCCAGGTCAAGATATATACCAGACATGAAAAACTGTGCAGGATATAACGTAAAACTAACAAGGGAAAAGGCGTCAATGTAAGAGTAACAGTAGAAGGATCACAAATTTAAAATCAACATTGAAAATAATAGGAGCACGAACGGCAACAAGAACTAACCAGGTAATAAAGCTACAACATGGTTAGGATACAAATGAAATATGAATGAATTCAAGTAAGGGGAACCGATGACAACCCAATCAATCAAATCGTTCCTAATGCACAAGTTACAACAAGAAATACCCGAGGTACCACTCCTCGTAAATCTCAAATCATAAGTCACAACTTTCAAATTTTACAAGTATGGCACCTCGTGCCTACATTTTTCCAAATCACTTTCGCACAACAAAGTCCACGTTCTATCATGTACTTCGTCGCGTAAATTGCAAAATAAAATATTCGAGAGATTTATTTATATACAATAAAGCATAATAACAGTCTTAAATATAGCAGGGAATAAAATGAGAAAATGAGTTTATTTTAGAAATTATTTGGGTAAAGAAATAGAATTTTTAAATAAAACGAAGCATTGGATAAGTTATCGAATTAAATATAGAATTTGTTAAAATAAAACATAAGAATGATTTTTAAGTAAAGTAAAAACATCAGATAGGGTAAGGAGTTTAATTTGAGATATCAATTAAAGTAAGATATGATAACTATTAATAAAAGTGAAGTACCGAATGAAACGACGAGTTCCAACTTAAGAAGCAGGTAAGATAAGCATGCTAAAAATTCTTTTACTTAAAACCATTATGTTACTAACAACTCAACTGGGTATGAGATAATGACTTGCACAGTAAATTCATCTAGAAAATTAATTCACCAAATAACCACGGAAGCACAGATTGACACATTGAAGTAATACAACAGTTCCTGTAGGATGCATGACTCGCACAAGACACAACAACAACAACAACAACAAGTACAACACACGCAATCTATTGCTGCGCAAAACCCGATCCCACCATATCATCATTTATCAACATCATAGCCTCGCTTATTCCACCATAGTATTATTTATCAATATCAGTTATTATGTACACAAACCGTTGTGGCGCGCAACCCGATCCCACTGTATCATCATTTATCAATATCAAAATCCTCCGTTATTTCACCCCTTATGGCGTGCAACCCGATACCGTATCATCATTTATCAATATCACAATCCTCCCTTATTTTACCCGTTGCGACGGGCAACCCGATCCACAATCAATTTAAATTAACAACAATACAATAACTCAATTTACAAGAATTTCTACCATCAACGGGTATGAGCACACGACAATAAAGGAACCACTTAATAATCAAAGGAATGCAACAAATCTTACAAAAACAACAGGACAAGTGAAACAAGTGACAATTAAGGTGTGCAAGTACAACAGTTAAGGAAAGTAGCAAATAGGCACAGAGCCATGGAAGAGACTCAACAATTAAGAGGTAACAAGACAGTAAGAATGGCAATAACTTCATCTAAAACATATAAGGGAAAAATAACAAGTAAGAGGTAGAACAAGTGCTAACAACGTCAAATAGAGCATGTAAGAGTAGATTAACAATGAGAGACATAAAGGGTCATGACAATTCGATTAAAAGCATGGAAAGAGTCTAGATAACCTAAACCGGTCAAACACCACATATAGCCTGTGTACCCACTTGTCACCTTGAGTATACGTCTTTCACATAACACAAATAACACAATCAACCCGAATCCTAAAAGGTAATTCCCCCTCCCCCCACAAAGTTGGACAAGATACTTACTTCAAAGGAGCCAAATCAATACTCTAAAATGACCTTCTCGTGTGAAACAACTTCCAGACGGCTCAAAACTAGGCAAAATAACTTCATATCATAAATAACCTATAAGAAATAATTTCGAAAAATAAAGCTTCGATCTTTAAAGAAAAAAAAAAGTCAACCCAAAAAGTTAAATTCAAGCCCGCAACTCGAAACTCGACAAAATTTACAAAATTCGAACACCCATTCCGATATGAGTCCAACCATACCAAAATTATCCAATTCTGACATTAAATCGGCCTTCAAATCCTCATTTTACATTTTTGAAAGTTTATACAAAAATTCTCATTTTCTCCCATTCAAATCAGTAATTTAATGATAAAAATAATTATGTAATCATGAAATATAATCAATTCCGGATAAAAAACACTTACCCCAATCCAACACGTGAAAATTCCCTTCGAAATCGCCCAAATCCGAGCCTTTTAACTCAAAAGGTGATATAATATCAAAAGCCCTCGACATAGAGTACATTATATTCTGCGCAATAAATTATACATCGCGATCGCTTAACATCCATCGCGATCGCGAAGAACAAAATCTTCAGCTGCCAAATCATGCTTCGTGAAATCGACACAAAGGTTCGAACGTGGTGACCAAGATCTTCAGACTCTACGCGAACGCGTCTGTGTACCCCTGAACGCGAAGCAATGCCCTTCCCGCCTTACCTTTGCGCGATCGCGGACCACTGCATGCGAATGTGAAGACAAAAGTCTTCCAACCTTCACGAACGCGATCTCCTATTCGCGAATGCGAAGAACAAATACTACCTGCCTCCAAATTACACTACACGAACGCGGTACCATTGGCGCGAATGTGATGAAGAAAACCAGATAATAGAACTAGCATTTCAAAACATGAGAAAATGGTCCGTAGCCCATCCGAAATGCACTCAAGGTCCCCGAGACCCCGTTCGAACATATCAACAAGTTTCATAACATTATGTGGACCTGCGTGAGGCCTCAAATCACATCAAACAACATCAAAACTATGAATCGCACCTCAAATTGAACTTAATGACTTTCAACTTCTACAACTCGCCCCGAATCATATAAACTCAACCCGGAATGACGTCAAAATTTGCATGCAAGATTCAAATGACACAACGGAGCTCTACCAACTATAATACGAACCTAATATCAATAAAGTCAACTTCAAACCTCTCAACTTCCAAACCTTCAACTTTTCAATTGTTGCCAAAATGCATCAAATCAACGTACGAACTTCCAAGTCCAAATTCGAACATACGCCTAAGTCTTAAATCGCCATATGAAGCTATTGGAATCATTAAAATACCATTCCAATGTCATCTACACAAAAATCAAATTCCAGTAAGCTCTTACGGCTTAAGCTCCTAAAGCAAGAATCATCCTTTCAACTCAATCCCGAATCGGCGAAAACTGAACTGGACCACACACGAAAGTCATAACACCTAATTCAAAGCTACTTGAGACTTTAAGCTACCGAATGGGATGCTAGTTCTCAAAATGATCGATCGGGTCGTTACAACAGCTCACCATAAAGTCCCCTCAGCAGTTGCGCCTACGCGCCAAGAGGGCCATCAACTAAACCTGTCAGATCCTACACATATAGTGCAGAAGTGTAGCATGAGTATGTAAATCAACGTGTACCCAATAAGTATCTAGCTTAACCTCGAAGAAGTAGTAACGAGGGGTCGACATCGACACTTACTAGTGGTCCAATAGATCAATATAATAATTCATAAATATTTATGAAGCATAACAGTAGTAGTGAAATAAAACCTGTAACTAACATAATACTCCAATATTTCTTTTAACGATATAAATCTCTCAAATCTCATATGCTATCTCCACAGATCAGAAATATCAATTGCAATCCCAAACAGATAAGGAATACCATATAAAATGCCATGGCTCAATAGAAGGGAAATCTTATAAATATCCGGACTGCTAGCGGTATAATGCACGATTGTGCCGAGGTCATACGACTTGATCCAGTGTGGTGTGTGCACTGGCGAGTGTCAACCTTTGCAAACCAAAGATACATCTCAAGAGGCGTTTGGCCCGTTCCACAAGAAAGAAAAGAACTTATCGAATTACGAGTCACGTGCTTACAGTAAAGGTACAGGAGCAGAAAGTGAATATAACCTTTACCATTTATCAAATATCTTGCCAACGACTCAAGGTGATAAGGCTCGGCCTAATATATATATTCCTAAATGGATTCCAATTACAAATTCAATTAATCAATCCAGCAGATTGGGTTCAATAACTCAAATATTATATGATAGAGTCCAAAAAAGCAAACTAAATCAAAGATATGAAAGTTTTCCTATGAAGGAGTGGGCTTCAACAACCTTTAAGGGACGACTTCTTAAGCTACACAAACAGTTTATTTGCTTATAGTCACAAAAGGTTTCCTACAAAGGGGCTGGCTCAATAACCCATAAGGGACGGCTTGCCAGGCTACACAACTCAGAAAACTTTTGTACTATAACCAACTTTTGTTGTTATAACTCAGAAAAATTTCGTACTACAATAAGCTAACTTTCTTACAATATTCTTACTCTATTTTCATTCATGGACCGGCCTTTAAAAGAACTCATATGTAATATATCACAAATATTTACAAAGGTTACCAAATGATCTTACAACTAGTACATGGCCTCCTTTATATAGGACTAGGAGGTTATTACAAGACAAAACTTATATTATAAAATAAAGTTATCTTACATGGCAAACCTATCTACAAGTGGGTCCCTTTTTACATGTGAAGGACCGTAGGCAAAGCAACTAAAATCGCTCCTGAAAACATGTGAAAGAGGTAAAATATACATAGTATATCATGTGAAAGTATGTGACAACATGTGAAAGTAGGGTGCTGCATGTGACGAAGCATGTGGAGGTATGTGGAAGCATGTGAAAGTGGGGCCCGAATAGTATGGAAAGATGTGAAAATTTATCTTGACATGGTAGATGATTTTTTTAGGTTTTTTTGGTAGGTAATGTGGGATTATGATGGGATTAGCAGGGATTTAGATAATTATCTTCCATCGATTTTTTTGGTTTGTCTTCTAGGCATCTGTTCAAAAATCTTGTGTAGTAACGCCTGGTTCTTGACGGTCCTTTTTTGCTGTGTTCTCTTTTGAATTGAAAGATGTAATCCGTAACGTTAATCTAGAGATGTCTTGAGTGATCTTTTCTCGGATAAATTCGTACGGGGTTTGATATTCCTTTGCTGCTTCTCGGACCCTTTCCCAGTGAGGATGAGTGCTGATATAATTCCAGCTTGCCCAATCTTTTGGCCATATATCTCTCGGGATCCTATTTTGCTGGAAGATAATTTTTTGTGCTTCTTTATATTCTTTCTCCATGGATAAAATAGACGCGGAAAATTTCCATTAGAATGATACTTCTACTTGCGCCTGGACTTTCCTATTAGTAATCTTCACTGGCCTATGGAACATGAATACCTTTGCTTTGTAGGAATTATCGAAGCATTTTATCCAATATCTTCGAGGCTTGAACCATAATAGAAATATTTTAAGAGTATGTTCAATGTTGTCCAAATCCTTGAAGACGTTGTACTTGGATTCCATGAAAATATAACACTGATGGCATAGGTACTAGAAAAACCATAATAGTTCTTGCGGAAAATCCTTGGCTTGTGCTATGAATATGTGGCAAAATGGATATTCTGGATTGACCCCATAAGGCTTGAGAATGGATCCTCCATGTTGCCGGAAAACCTGAAGCTCATAATAAGTTCTTCTTTCCATTATAATTAATTGATCAAAAGGATCCATGAGATTGAACAACTCTGGTGGATGATTCATTGGCTTCAATGAACTCGTTCCTGGTACATTTGAAAACAAGAAGATGTGGTTGATTAGCTTTTGTTTTGACTTCATCTTCGCTGGAGAAAATCTCTTTGAGTATTCTTTCGATTGAGATAGAAAATCTGCGAGAATATTATCCTTTCCTTTCAGGTGCTTGAATTGAAACTTGTATAGAGAGAACCATTGGGCCCATCTGAGAAAATTGAGGATTAGGAATAATTTTTGCATTTATCCGGATCACCTTTAGAAAGGCCTTCATATCTATTTCTATCAGAAATTCTGTATGAATCAGGAAAAATTAAATTTCTTGATTCCATTTTTCACTGCAAGAATTTCCTTGAAGCTGGAGTGATAATGTTGCTCGGAATCTTTGAACTTTTCACTAGCATATCCCCGTATTTTTCTCTGGACATCTTTTCTTCAAATAGAACAGCACCCCAGTATTCATTGCTGGCATCCGTTTGCAGTATCTTCTTACCTTCTGAAGGAATGTAGAGGGACTTGACATCTTTAGATATCTCCTTTATTCCATGACTGCTTTATCTTGTTTCTTTTCCCATGACGGAGCATTTTTATTGAGCATATTTGTGAGCGGAAATTGTATGTAGAGATGTTTGGGATGAAATCTCTTACATAATTTATTATACCCTAAAACTGTTGGATCTGCTTTGTTGTGAGGCTGGTATCAGGAAATTCGAGCAGTTCCTGACATATATGTGGTCCTAGACTGTATGCACCTTGGAAAAAATGCATTCCGAGAAAATCAATCTCCTTTTGAGTAAGAACCATATTTTTTGCTGAAAGCATGATCCCCTATTGTATTACCAATGCCTCAAATTGATGAAGCAAGTTGACATGTTCGTCCAATGTATCACTAAATAACAGGATGTCATCAATGTAAATTAAAGAGATATGGAGGATGGGCTGGAATATTTTATCATGACTTTTTGGAACAAGGAGGGTGCAGCTTCTAATCCGAAGGGCATGAATTTTCATTGGAAGTGATGATCAGGGATGCAAAATCCCGTTTTGGCTCTTTCTTCCGGGTGGATTCCCAATTGCCAAAATCTAGATTTAAGATCAAACTTGGAAAAATATTTGGCCCTGGCTAAGTGGGAGAAAATAGTGAGTTTATTTGGGATAGAGAATTTATTATCTTAGAGGAAATGGTTAAGTGGTTGGTAGTTAATAACTAACCTGAGTTTTCCTCTTATTTGCTGAGCTCTTTTGTTGACAGTGAATCCGCTGGCTCTATTAGGTCAAATTCCAAGAGTTCTTCGTATTCTTTCTTTGCAAGCTGAGATGATCTGGATTCATGCCTGAATGACTGGCTTTTATTGGATTGATGTTTTCATCAAATAGAATCCTGACTACCACCGTCATCACAAAGCACTTGGTCATAATTGAGTTCTTTCCAGGATTGAAGTACAAACTAAGCTGATAGGGTCCAATGTACTAGGAAAAGATCTTATTGCTGGATTCGACATTTTTGGGGTTTTGCGGTATGGGCCCTTTTGAAATTTCTCCATGATCTCGTCTTTTCTTGGTTTGTTTTTGGGCGGGAAGAGCATCTTTCCTTTCCCAGACCATTTTTGCAATATCAAAATCATGTTCTTCTTTTAAAGGTTGGGTGAAAGAAATAGGATTTTGTGAGGTAGTAGAAAGTAGAAAAGGTGTAGTCCAATTTAGGTGGGGAATATACTTGTGGCGACATAGGAAAGAAGGTAGGTTTTGAAGGGAAAACTGGGTCTTTTGTGACTCAAAGTGATCATTTCTCAAAAGTTGAATTTGTCCACTGATGGAAATCGTCTCCTTTTGTTATTGTTGGAAGAATTGGAAAAGTGAAGTTCCTGGTGTACAAATCTCATATTGTAAATTTATCAACCTTAATTCAAAGGCTTTGATTAGTACTGCATGGTAAGACGATGTCTGCCCCACCTTTCTCTCAATTGTTTTCATTTTGCTCATCATTTTGTTTTTGTATAGGCCATGCTCTTTATGGTGTTGCCAATGTTGTTCAGCACTTTGTTTTGGCAGATAGAATTTTCTGATTGCTAGTTCATTGTTGCCTCGATATCACTCGTTGGGGGTTTTTCTCCAGTAGGTGACACTATGTTTTTCTTGGGGATTTTTGGAGCATGGCTTATACCATCTTTTTCAAAAGGTTGAAGTGAAGAAAAATCTTGGGTAGGACTGGAGCTTGAAGGACTTAACATGAATATCTGTGGTTGTGTGGGCTTTCGGGTTTTTTGAGTTGGTGAAGTCTTAGGTTCAAGTGGCTTTTTGGATTCTAGGGTATGAGCTGAGCGTGGTTTCACTATATTCCTAGCTTGGAGTGAATTTTTCTTGTAATTTTGGCCATTCCTGGGGCTTGTAACTGATAAGGAATTGAAGAATCTTTATTTTCATATTTGGCTCGAAATTGCTTTTCAGCGGTTTTCCCCTTTTTCTTGTATTTTGGTTTGGTCTCGTTGAGGCCAAATCTTTTCCAATGATGCAGGTGGTGTTCATCATATTCTCCAAATGGATGTTCCAAACAGTCTTGGCAGCAACCAAGATCCCAAGGTCAGTGTCCCGTAAAGGGGAATTTGAACCACTAAACTCTTCTGCGCTCTTTGTCGAAATATTGACACCAGCATGTTCTTCCATGATATTTTGTATATTCCAGAAGGGTTCACTTTTAGGGTCTGGGTCTGAATCTTTGGGTTGGATCATTTGGCAAGAAAAGATGGTTTTGTTGGGCTTTTTGAGATGGGAATGGTCAAAGCTTATGGAAACAGTTTTGTCATTTTTTTGGTAAAAGTTGGCTCATCATATTGCAGAGATTCCTTTGGTTCCCTTAACTTTTTACAATTTTTGATCCATGAATCAGGAAGGATTTTGACGAGCTCATCTCTAGGAATTCGTCTGGGTATTTGGGTGCACACGGCGTTTCCTTCGGTAGCATCAACATTCTAGAGTAAAGCATTTTCTCCTCGGGAAAGCAGAGATTCATGACATGATTTTGGACCTGCCTCGCATTTGATAATGAAGAGTGGCTTGGATAGCATCTTTGGCTTATGGGGCTCCCTAGATTTGAACTTGGATTTTAATGTTTCGGTTAGGTATTGGTCATGAAGGGACATGTTGAAATTTGGAAAGATAGTTACGAAGACAGTCCTAACATTCAAGGTAACTTCTGCCGTACCCAAATTGGCATGTAGCTACTCATAGTATCTTATATCTTGAAGATAAAGTCGAGCACCAACATGTTGACCTTTTCTTCCGTGATATGTTAAAGCGATTCGGATAGCACCAAAATGGATATGGGTAAAACCATCTCCATTGTCTAGGAAAATCATCTGGGATTTGAAGGCTAAGTAAGGGTATATGAGGGGCAGTTCAGTGGAGGTTACTTTCTGTTCGTTGGGTAGGATATCTACTTCATAGAGGTAATCATATTTTTTGGACAAGGTTTTATATAGGTTAGGGGAAATATTCATCTTTGCAAAGGAAGAGGATGATGGAAATGACTCAGACATATTTAGTAAACTATTCCTCCCTCCGAAAGGATGTGCTGGCTTTGATACCACAGTATATGACCACAGCAAGAGACTCCAAGAAAACAAACTAAATCATAGATACGAAAGCTTCCCTACAAAGGGACTGGCTTAAACAACCCTTAAGAGATGGCTTGCCAAGCTACACAAACACTTAATTTGCTTATAGTCGCAAAATTTTTCCTACAAAAGAGATGGCTTCAACAACCCATAAGGGACGGCTTACTAAGCTACACAACTAAGAAAACTTTTGTACTATAACCAACTTTAGCTGTTATACCTCAGAAAACTTTCGTACTACTATAAACTAACTTTCTTAGAGTATTTTTACTCTATTTTCATACATGGACCGGCCTTTCCATCATCCTACATCTACCTGGATGTAAACATGATTTAGCTATATATGGACTCTCATCACTTCATACGTATCCACAACTAGTAGCACATAACAATTACATCACCTAGGGGGTAGTTTTCCCTTCACAAGATCTAGACAGGAGACTTACCTTGCTATGAAGTTCCATTGACCGACTCCAATGCCTCTCTAACTCTTCAATTCAAAGCCAAACGATCCAAAATAGTGAAACAACATGAAAACCAATAAAACTATACTCCAACACTCATAAATAGTTAATTTATAACAATTCTCAACTCCGCTAGAAAATTCAACAAAGTCAATCCTCGGGCCCATGTCAAAACCGGCACATCCATGTCTATCAACCATATTGTTTCTATAATGTATTTCATGAACCCACAATTTAATATGCAACGCCTCTTTCATAGAAAACCATTCTCAGCCAACACTAAGATAATGCCAGCTTACTCTGAACATCTGCATTCTTTCCCCCGCTCTTCCGAGCTAGTGACATTCTTATCAAAACTGTATCACAACCTTGATCTTCAACTTTCGATTTCTATACCGCTCACTGCACCTATCATGCCGCTACGTGAGAGTACCAGAATTCCATCATAACCCCTAAACCACTAGTAAAATAAACATTTCATCGACTAGAAACCCTTTACCCAACTCATTTTAGAAGAACTGTCACAACATGCAACCGAATTCCCATAACCGCATAAAATGCCATCCTCAAGTCAAAGTCTAAACTGATATAATTTTCCGGGATCCATTTACATATAACAAGGTCATCATAATCGAATACCTCCAAATAGATCAAATTACGATGGTTGTTATGCCCGCACGTACCGCCACAAATCACATGTATAGCCTTAACCCATCAAAGGAACTGATTATTTCCACAACCATGCTGATTCAAGCCATTACTAACTAACCCAATTTCTTCCAATTTGCTCTTGACTTGCCTTCAAAATAATAATAGCTCCCTTGAAAAACATAACGAAACTCAACAACACTTATCCCGAGTGATCTAAATCACGAGACCACATCGTCTCAATACCCATGAATCATCTCATACCCTTCTTATGCACACAATAGTATCTCCAATTGGTACAACCGTTCTGAAAGATCTTGTACGAATTCCAAGTTGTTTCCTTACATCTCTCTAACATCATATTGCCGACCCCCGGTGCTAATATAGAAACACTCCAAGTCCCTTTTATAATCTACTGCAAAAACTCAATCCTTCACCATACAACATATCCAAAATCCTTAGACATCGCACTTCAATTCTTAAACTCACAAGAACCATTATCGAGAGTGAACCACTCTGACTTGGTCCCGAATATATAATTAAACACTAGTGCTCTACTAGCACATGATATCACGACCTCAATTTTTATCCATAGGACGCCATGACGGCACCTAACTCTAAGACTAGGTAAGCCTAACAACATGCGGAATAATTGAAATAACAATAGATATGTGTCTCAAACTCAACTGTATAAAAACAACATTACAACTCAACATATACAAATCCCGAGACTCGGAGAAATACAAGTCACAAGCTCTAAGTATGAATACTGGATAATCTTATACATTATGTCTATATATATGGATAATGAAATAAGAGATCTAGAGAGAGGGGGACTCCGACGCCTGCGGACGCCGGAAGGTATATCTTGAAGTCTCCGCAGTAGAATCCCAACTAATGCCTGGACTAGTAAGAAGTACCTGGATCTGCACAAAAAGATGTGCACAAGAGTAGCGTGAGTATACCACAACAGTACCCAATAAGTGCCAAGCCTAACCTCGGTAAAGTAGTGACGAGGTCAGGTCAGGTCAAAATTCCACAGGAATCTCATCTGACCCGGTCGCTCTACCCCTATACATCGTTCGCATAGCCTCTTCAATCTCCCCTACTCGTATGCGTCTACAGTACCCAAACTCATGATGAGGCTTTGAGTACTCCAACTCACCAAGAATAATGCTCTTATCCCCCTCCTTATTCAAGAGTTTATGGAAGCAAGACTACCATCTCTGCCTAATCTGTGCCCCCCCAATAAAACTCTACTCTCCTCATCTTTTATGCACCTTACTTGGTCTAGATCTTGGGCCTTCCTCTCTCTAACTTGCGCCAGCCTGTACAACTTCTTGTCCCCGCTTTTCTCCCCAATTTCCTCATATAAATGAACAAACACCGCGGTCTTAGCCACCGTAACCGCTAACCTTGCCTCTTTCTTAGCCTTCTTGTACCGCTCCCTGTTAGCTCTCTTCTGCTCCTCGTGTATGCTCTCTACTAGCTTCAAATACGCCACTTTCTTAGCTTCCACTTTCCCTTGAACCTCTTTGTTCTACTAACTGTCCCCTTTGTGGCTACCAAAAAAACCCTTCGAGACCCTAACACCTCTCTCGCCACCTCTCTAATACAATTCGATATCGTAATTCACATACAACTTGCATCTCCGCTACTCCTCCAGGCCCCCACATCCGGAAACTTCTCCCCCAACTTCAGGGTTTTGTCCTTTGTCAATGCACCTCACCTAATCCTGGATAGACCAGACATTGCCTCTTCCTCCTCTTCCACCTGATCTCTAAGTCCGTCATCAAAAGTATATGTTGGGTCGTAAGATTCTCACTTGGTTGACCTTGCAATCTGCGCATAAACCTGCATCACATTTTCTAAGAAGTAGATAATCAATCTGGGTCTTGGCTACCGTACTCCGGAAGGTTATCAGGTGCTCCACCTTCTTCAGGAAACACATAGTTAACAATCACTAGATCAAAAGCTTTATCGTACTCCAGCAACGAAGTACCTCCTCTATTTCTATCTCCAAAATCGAAGCCACCATGCACATCGTCATACCTCCCAGACAACCTCCCAATGTGGCCGTTAAGATCTCCTCCTACAATAAGCTTCTTGGTATACCCCGTACCAACCCATCTAAATCCTCCTAAAAGCGCCTTTTAACCTCCTCGTCCAAACCTATCTGAGGCGCGTAAGCACTAACTACGTTCAGAGTATACCCTCCCGAAACTACATTAATGGCCATCAACCTGTTATTCACCCTCTTAACCTCATCAACTAACTCCCTTAATCCCTATCAACCAAGATGCCTACCCCGTTTTTCTCTCTTACCCTCCCCGAATACCGTAACTTAAACCCATCAGCTTCCCGAACCATGTTCCCCACCATCTAGTCTCCTGTACACATGCTATGCTAATCTTCCTTGTATGGAGAATCTTTGCTAACTCTATAGACTTCCCATTAAAGTCCCTATGTTCCATCACCCCACTCTCAACCTAGAAGGTCCCTTACCCCACCCCCCTCTTGCCACCCCTACACTCTACCCCTCGCTCCCCCTGAGGACATGCCTCACTCTATCATAGCTAATCGCGGCCACTAGACTAGCAAAAAAGTTGCAAAAAGAATGGATTAAAAAAGTAACCTAAAGATACACAAGGTGCTAATAAAGGATACAACTAAGTAGACACAAATTAAGTATTAGCTAAAACTAAGGTCTTTGACGGAGACAAATATAAGCATGCAAGAGTAACTAAATACAATGTAGAACACGCTAATGGAGATATGAGAAAGGAAAGCAAAAATATACAGATACCACAAACACAACAGACGGAACGAAAGAACCTCGAGCGAGTTTTCCTGAAGTGTGTTGGATCTGCTCAAGACCACTGACCGTCCTGCTGCGTCTCGCCGGAAAGCTGTTCGAATGTTGCCGGAATTAATGATACTCGCTGAAAATCTTTACACACGCCGGGAAATAACCTGTCCTCACCGAGAACTCACTGCACCTATCCAAAGAAACAAATGCACCCCCACACACAGAGAAAGGGAGAGGGAGAAAGAGAAGAAAATAGAGAGAGAACAGAGCTACACTTCAGGGGTCACTGGAAATTTTCAAGCAAGATGAGTCGCCGGGGTTTACAAAACGGGATGAGTCTCTGGAGATACACCACAAGGGTCACTGGAATTTTCAGCAATTGTCAAAAACACGCTCGTCCTGACTGGTCATCACACCTATCCGATGGAGAAAGAGGGAGAGAAGAAAGGTGGAAGAAAAGTGATGCTGGCGACGAGACCAGAAGACGCCAGAAAAGATGAAAGAGAAGAAAAGAGAGAGAGAGAGAGAGAGAGAGAGAGAGAGAGAGAGAGAGAGAGGACGAAAAGAAAGAAGGGGAACTTACCTGCGATGGCACATGCGGCGGCGAAGGCGACGACGAAGGCGAAGCGGCAGGTGCAGGGGTGAGGTGGGTAGGGTTACCATTGGGGGTTAGAGAGTTAGAATAGGAGTAGAAAACTAAACCCAAACTCTGAACCAAAAGACTGAATATCAAATTAAAATAGTTATATTTGTAGTTCAAATAAGGAGGGTATAATACACAAAACCTAATTGATATCGAAATCCTAAATATTTAGAAAATAATTAAATGCATATTCCTAAATATTAGAAAAATAATTCAAATGACTATTTCTCTAGTGCGAAAATAGTATTTTAAGGGTAAAAAAAAGCAAACAAAATTTCACTAAAGGACTTTGTGCTTTTAATATAAATTAATCTCTATGTACGTTCCTCGCACGTAATATTCTAAAACAGAGAAAAGAAAGATGAAAAATAAACTATCTAAGATAGTAGATATTAGAAATGTACAATGAAGAATTCGACTAATATTAACATAAAATATCTAGCCCTAAATGTTCACTTGGCAAGCTCGATCCGACTTGCAAGGGGAGAAACTTCAAGAACTATTGTATGTTATCACCGACGACCCAACATCTAGATCAGATATTAATCTATGGTTGGTCATATTTGCAGTATGACTCTTCACTCTTCCTGTCCTTCCTTCGAGTTCGTGTTTGTGTGAAGGAAATATTAATTTCATGCAACATGTTATTAAAGATGAATTCTTATTCGATAATAATTCAGCTTAGACATGTATACTCTTTATGCTAACTCTTCGTAGGCTTAGACTAAATTACTAGTGGGCCAAGAGTTCTGTTAGGATTCACCTGTTAAGCAGTAATTAAACCAGTTCATCTTCAAATAATTTAGGGAGATATATCTACTGATTTTGCATATAGTTCTTTAAATTGGTTTGGTAATATTTTTAGAGAAAGATCATATAACATCCACCAATTGTGGAACCAATTTGGAATCTGTTGCTCAAACATGTCAGAACATAATTTTATGAATCAAGTATGTTTCCTATAAGGGTTCTCATATAACAAAATTTTATTAAAGTTATCAATATAATCCCAATAATTGAATTTAATTGAGACCTTCTGTTCTAGATGGGTATATTCTCTTTCCTTTAATGTACTAAGTCCCCATTAGTCCGAGGTCAATACCTTCTTTATAATAATTTTAGAGAAGTTATAAACTCTCTTTGTATTTGCTGGATAGAATTGCTGAATTTCAGCTGAACCAGTGGATGAGAGAATTAACTCATAATGCATCTTGTATTTGTATGCAGGAGTAGCATATGATGCTGTATCAAAATACCTGGTCATGATTTGCCAATGATTATCCTTCCACTTTAGGTCGGATTATTCCAAGAGAATTATTTTTCTTTTGTTTCCTTCTGGTTATAAACTTCAAGGTTATCATGGCTATAATCTACCAAAGCTGAAGAATATGATGGGGGATTGTTATCCTTGTCTTGTTTGAATTTCGTAAAATCCAAAATTTTTTATGCATCGGGTGGTCTGTATTAAGACCAGATGTTCTTGCAATATTGACAACTATTAGCTGCTGATTTCTTATCTGGTCTAGGATATTTTCTCTGCCGTGGGAAGGTTCTGGTTTCCTTCTCGTCCCCTCCCTCGAGAGGTCCTAAAATCAGGAATCATATCCTGTTACAAACAGAGAAGTTATTAACTCAGGAATTCTCTAGTTAGAAAATCAGGGAGACTATTATCAGATCCCTTATTGTATATTATTTAAAAATCAAATGGAGCTAATAAAACTTGCCATCTTGCAAACATCTGTTTAAAAAGGTCATGCTTACAATCTTTATTAAAGATAAATTTTGCTGCTTGACAGTAAGTTTTTATTGAAAACTTCTGATTATATAAATCAGTTTGGAATTTTAGCATGCATTTTACTATGGCAAGAATTTTCTTAGCTATAGTAGCACAATTCTTTCAGGAATCATTCCATTTTCCTGAATAAAATTGAACAAGATATTCTTGTTTTTCTATTGGGGAATATTGCTATAATATTCCTCCATATCTAATATTTGAGGCATCAGTTTCAGCTACTTTTGCCCAATTTGAATTGGAAAGTGTGAGACAAGGAAGGTTATTAACATTCTCGTTAATACGTTTGACTGATTTACTTTGCTCATCAGTCCAAGCTTTTGGATTCTTCTTTAATCGTTCATAAAGAATCGAGATATCTTTTGGCTAGATCCTTTATAAAAGGAGAAATGTAATTCAAGCTCCCTAAAAATCTTTGAAACTGAGTCTTATCAGTTATAATATCAGAAAATTTAGAAGCAAATTCAATACTTCTTTGAATAGGAATAATTTTTCCCTTTTCAATATTATTACCTAACAATCTTATATTAGTTTGAAAGAGAGACGTATTAGGTTTAGATATTACTAACCATTTTGGATAATAATTTTTCTGAAAAGATCTAGATGTCTAAAATGTATTTTTATATATTTTAAAAATACTAAAATACCATCAATATAAATGATTATGAACTTAGTATAATGCATAAAAATATCATTCATAATTTTCTGAAATTCAGAAGGGGCATTTTTCAAACCAATGTACATAACATTTCATTCGTATTGGCCTATTGAAACATTAAAAGCAGTTTTGTACTTATCATCTTCAGAGATTTGAATTTCCCAATAAACAGATTTTAGATCAAAGTTTAAAAATATAATGGCACCATGAAGTCTGTCCAGTAAATCCTTTTTATTGGAAATTGGATATCTAATCCATTTTAAGACTTTATTAAGAAGCTTATAATTAATAACTAACCTTGGAACACCACGTTCCTGTTCGACATGTTTATTAATATAGAAGCTGCACAAGACCAATTGGACTTAGAAGGTCTTATAAGACTTTTATGCAGCAAAGAATCAATTTCTTTTTTTCATAATTTTGGATATTCAAAGTTCATCTGGCAAGGCCTGGCCTTTTTTGGAATATTATCTTCCGAAAAATCTTTTTCCTAAGGAAGATTTATAATATGCTTTTTTCTTTTCTAAAATTAATTTGGTGATCACCACATATCTGAAAAGAAAACTGATTTTTTTTAGAAAACTTATTTTTTCTATAAGTTTAATTTTGTAAATCCTTTTCTATAGTAAGATTGTAAATTTCATTTTTTAGGAAGTCCACTTGTCTACTTTTTGCAGCAATATTATCTGAGATGTCATTTAAAAATCTTTGGAATGGTTGAGTTATAAACTCAAAACTAATTTCTTTGTTATTAAAGGTCCCTGCAAAACCCTTAGCGTCCCATCTGGCGAATGGAATTATATGATGAAAAAATAGAATACCTAATATAATGTCATTAGAAATACCAAAACAAAATGTTTAGGCATGCAAACTTTATTTTGGCAAATATAAGCTTTAGGTAATTTATAAGAAATACCCGTTTGTTCCCCACTGACATTTCTTAACCTATGAGTAGTTTTATGAAAATATCTCGAATGTATTATTCCTTTTCTTATATAGTTTAATTTGCCCCACTATCTACTAAAGCAGTAAACTCTTTTTTGAAATTATAATCAATTAAAAGAATAGCCTTAACAAAAAACTTTTGAATAGTAATTAACTCAAGTTTTTTTTGTAAAAATTTATCATCTGCAAAACCAATTATTTTAAAAAAGTTATCTTTTGCAGTATTATTAGAAGTATTGGCCTCAGTAATGTAACGACCCGACCAGTCTTTTTGAGCCCTAGCGCGCCGTTCAGCGGCTTGAGGCCTTGAGTAGCTTCACTTAAGGTATTATAACTTGTACGTGTGGTCGGAATTGAATTTCGGGAAGTTCGGAGTTGACTTGGAAAGAAAATTTTAATTTCGGAAGCTTTAAGTTGGAAGAATTGATTAAGGTTTGACTTTTGAGTAAACAACCTCGGAATTGGGATTTGAAGGTCCCAAAAGGTTCGTATGATGATTTCGGACTTGGGGTATGTTCAGGTTGAGTATCGGATCACCCGGGAGCAATTTGGCGCTTATTATAGAAGGTTGACACTTCGAAAGTTTAAGAATTTCTTAAGTTTCAGGTGGATTTTGATGTTATCGATGTCTATTTGCGATTCTGTGCCTTGGAATAGGTTCATATCGTGACTTGTAACTTACACGCGACGTTTGGTGTCATTTCAGAATATTTTGATATGATTTGGACGCGTTCATCAAAATTTGGAAGTTTGAAAGTTTAAAGAAAGATTTTGATCGTCAATTCGTCGTTTTGATATTGTTTGGTGTGATTTGAGGCCTCGAACAGGTTTGTTTCATGTTTTGGGACTAGTTGGTGTGGTTGGACAGGATCCCGAGGGCCTCGGGTGTGTTTCGGGATAGTTTCGGGTCATTTCACCTTGTTTTTACTGCTGCTATTGCTGGTTCTGATTTTGTCCTTCACGAACGCAAAGGGATTCACGTGTTCGCGAAGAAGGATTGTTGGCTGCTGAAATTTTTGTGCTTTGTGTTCGCGTACGTTTGGGCAGAAATTCTATGCGTTCGCGTTATTAGCTTCGTGTTCGCGCTGGGAAGCTGGCCTGGTGGAGATTAGTCTTCGCGTCCGCGATGGAGTGGACGCGTTCGCGATAGAGCAGCCTGGTGGAACATCGCATTCGTGAGACAGTCTCGCATTCGTGAAGAAGAGTTTTTGGTCCTGAGTTTGTTGAGCTTCGCGAACGCGAGGGTAGTGCCGCGTTCGCGATGAAGGTCACTTGGGCAGTGTATAAGTTTGCGAAAAAATGGGTTTTAGCTCATTTTATCTCAAATCTTCCATGGGAGCCGAGCTTGGGGCGATTTTGGAGGAGCTTCTTCGTCACCCATCACTAGATAAGTGATTCCTTCACATTGTGAGTTAAATACATGATTTGTACATGGATTTGAACATAAAAATTGGTGAAAATTATGAGACTTTGAAGAAAACCTAGTATTTGGTATTCTTGGATTTTTACCATGAAATTGGATATGGAATTGGGAATAAAACATATATTTGAGTTCGTAACATTATGTGTAAAGTTTATTGATATGCTCAAATTATATCTTAAGAAGAGTGTAAGCGGTCAGTGTCAAATATAATAACCCAACGAGGTTGGGGTCGAATCCCACAGGGAATAGGTGTGAAACGTTTGTCTAATTAGTATAATACTCGACTAAGTCGTAATTCTATCAAGTAATTGTAATTAAGAAGAATATTGAATGTAAAGGTAAACGAAAACTGATTTCAATAATGTGAATGTAAATAGTATGAATTAAAGAAACCAAGGTTGTGTCCCCCTTAATGTAGTATAATTCTCTTAATGTAATATTGAATATTTCCAACGGAAAACTTTCTTGATATGCTATTGATGCCTAATTTACTACCCAATATTTTTTAATAGTTGGATAATATATTCTCTGTATGATTTTCCCAAATACCAAATAGTTGTGATTAAGAACAATCACTTAATGCCAAATTAAAACCCACTTATTCCTAAGCGATTTTATTAAACAAGTTTAAAGTCTTGTTTCTTTGTTATTTACTTCTACCAAATTCTATCCCACTTTTCCAAGCTAAGATAAAATTATTTGGCATTCGTTAATGTTTGCAACCACTAACAGTTGTTTGAAGAATAAGAAGTAAATAAATATCAGTCCTCCATTGAATTCATATTCAATATCAAAATCTCAACAACATTATACCCATCTAGGATTCACAACCTTAGCGTTTAAACTTAGCTGCTCATGCTGAAAATTGAATAAGAAAGAACAGTAATTGTCATCATCTTAAAAAATAGAAGGTAATCGATCCCAAAAGCTTCCAAGAATTCAAACTCGTTAATTGCCCGTACTTTGTACTCTCAATTCTGACAAGATGTCCCTCACAAAACCCTATTAAACCTATTTATGAAAGCCCAAAACCTGAGGCGAAGTCCGGACTAATTTGCCCTTGGTGTAATAATGCGGACCGCATTTCTGTCGCAAAACAGAAATGTGGTTCGCAATTCTTCTTCCTCCGTCGCATTTCTAACCCCAGGATTTGCCTTCGTCGCATACTGTAATTGCGGTTCGCATATCGATTATGCGATCGCAAAATGTGATCGCATTCTTCACCCTGATTTTCACCCAGAAACTCTGCTTGCATTTGCGATTTCACAATGTCAATTTGGGATTCGCATTCTTGTTTTGCGGTCACATATGCGACCGCATTCTCGACATGAAGAGGTGCCCAGAGTTCTGTCCATGTTTGCGATTTGCTTGTGAACTATGCGGTCCGCATATGCTGTTTGCGATCGCACACTCTCATCTGCGATGCCATTGAAGTCTTTTCTTGTCTTAATTTGGCCTTTTTAGCTCTTTTCCTTGCTTTTGGATCCTTACACTTGATATCCTGCAAATACACTAAAATTACATAAGTATCAGTAGAATTAGCACATAAAGCAAGTTAAACTCTAAGCAAGTAGTATCAAAATGTGCCGAAATTACCCGGCACATCAACACCCCCAACTTAAATTCTTGCTTGTCCTCAAGCAGCTAAAACGATACTATTCTAGTCTAGACTCTACTTATCAAATATGAAACAATATTGACCATGGACGGTGTTTGTTGTTAGTATCTCAAGTATATCTCTTTGAATACCTTACCCTCCTTGAATTATCAGTATATTCAAGGACTACCAATCAGCTTGTGAACTTTGAGCCTCAACAAGGTAACTAAAGGCTACCTTCAGCTAAATGCACTTATGCTTTGCTCAAAACTCAACTTTCTATCAACTTAGCAGTTTATGTGCCCTCACTGGAAAGAAAGTCCCACTTTCACAATATTTATCATAACACTACAAAGGGACTCAAATGCAAATACACTCGCTCTCAGAATAAAATTTCAAGTGTCACCACATGCCATACCATATGCTTACCCTTATTTTAATTCGTCACCTACTTCTAAGAACATTCGGTTGGAGATCACATAAGGACTTTGTAAGCTTGTAATGTAGGGTTAAGGAAAGGTTGGATATATATTTAGATATGAGTGACTACATCCTCCTTGAACACTAATTACATTCTTCTTCCTTTTAACATTTGCTTCTTTTCAACCCCATAGCCTCAATGACGTTTGGTTCCCACAGCGGACCCGCCTTAAATACCTCTCTAATCTATTTCAGAGCTCCGTTATTGTAAATAAATATATAACTATTGTCTTTTTCTTTTCTGTTTCTTTTCTCTTTCTTTCTCTTTTTTTTTCTTTGGAGCTTTCATAAATTCACATTAGCACTTTGAGGTATAGGCTCTCACCCTCACTTCACAGCCTTATCCATTTCCATTTGGACCCACACCCCCAACTTAGGCTTTTAACCCTATTATCAATGTTCAAGGAGGAACGAGTTCAAAAGAGATCGTTATTTTACGAACGGGAAAGGTTTGTAATGAGGAGGCCAAGAAAAAGGCTCAAAGGCTCAAATAGGGAACTAGTGATATTATTTATACACGGGTAGGCTAAAAAGGCTAAAAAAGTTTCATAATTAAACAAAGAATGCTTAAGATCCTCTCTCCAACTCAGTGTACTTATAATAAGCGTCGAAAAACCAACCGGGCAAGTTCTAGATGGCAGAAGCAAACACAAGAAATATTCAAACAAAGAGCTCACACACATTGGCACACAAACTATTCGGTGAACATAGTTTACAGCTTTAGAGTTAACATTTGGTCACTCGAGGCTTTCCTCATGTATACGTACACGACTCTAGGTGGACCTAGAGTTACCGAGTGAGCCTCAAGTTCACTTAGTTGATTTATTGACAAGGGTATAATCTACACACAGATTTACATACTTGATACTAAACAATTTCACCATCTCGGTCAATATATCTTATTTTAATAAACCCGGTTCTACTATTACACCCTTGAAAAAGAACCCGGCAAAGAAAAAACAAGGGGATTTTATTGACCAACTTCATTTCACTACTATTTAACTACAACAACATATATACATACATCATTAATCATTACTACATATTTTACAGTTATCAATGTCGCTAAACATACCAGAAAATAGATCAAATACACAAATACACAGATAAGGCTACCACACCCAACCGAAATCATGCATTGTCCCCAATGCATAAGAAAAGAAGATAGAGTGCAAAGGGCTCCCTAGGGCGCATTTGCGCGAAGCGATTCAGTAGCCTAAGTATCCTTTGGAGCTACAGGAGGGCTGTGGGACTGATCTGGAGCAAGTTGTGGGGCTGCTGAGCTGCTCGCTTCGCCCACTGGTGGCTGTGTGGCCGATGAGTCTGCAAGGGCGGCCACATCCGCTAGCGAGTGCTGTATAGCCCTCTCAATGTCTTCTTGCTCTTCTTCCTCCACTGTTGGCGCAACAATTGCTTTGCCCTTCTCCTTAGGGTCATCACCCTCCTCGGACCATGAACTTACATCCTCTGACTCTTCTCCTTCTAACTCTGATGACTTCCCGGATGTCTCGTCATCAGTAACATTATGTGCAACTAGTTGTGGGTGCTACGTATGCACGAGGTGACGAGAGTCCGTACATAGATAAAGCATGTTTATGTCTGGGTAGACTTAGGACTTTATCATGTAATAACTGAATTATTTGAACTTGTTCTGTTGGCTTAATTAATTGAAGTTATAACTGAATTTGATTTAGAAATAAATATATGTATACTAGGCCGAACCTTAACACTTTGAGTTGTGGGCGAGTTATTTGAGAAATGGTAAAGATTATATTCATTTTTGTGCTCAGGTACTGTATTGTAAGCACGTGTATCATAATTCAATAACTTGCTTCTTTTCTTGTGGAGCGGGCCGAACGCCTCGACAGTATAATAGATGCATCTATGGTTCGTGCTGCTCGACCCTCGACAGTGTACACATTATCTTGGATCGGGCCGAACGACCTCGGCAGAATCGTGCGTTATATTGCTAGTAGTCCGAATATTCACGAGATAAACCTTCCACTGATGCCTGACATTTTTATGGTATTCCTTATTTATTTGATATTGGCATTTGACATTTTCTGAGCTGTTAAGGTAGAATACAAGATCGAGAAATTTATACTTTAAAAGAAATATTTGGAAGATTATAAAATTTACAGACATACCCCACTATCGCTATGCACTTCATATATGTTATGAATTATTATATTATTTTATTAGACCTCTAGTAAGTGTCGATATCGACCCCTCATCACTACTTCTCCGGGTTTAGGCTAGATACTTACTGGGTACGCGTTGATTTACGTACTCATGCTGGACTTCTGCACTAAATATGCAAGATATGATATGTTCATTTGGTGATCATCTTGGCGCGTAGGTGTATCTGCTGAGGAGACTTTATTTGAGCAGCAACCCAAGCTATGCATCGCAGTCCACCGAGTTTCCATTGCACTATTTATTTTATCCCGTCTTATTTACATCTGGACATATATTATATTATTGTTGTACTCCTTAGAAAATGCTCATGCACTTGTGACATCAGGTTTTGGGGGTTCATTCGGGTTGTTCATTGTTGTGGTTCGTGTAAATATTATCATTTATCCTGTAGATTTTATTTATACTTTTTAAATTATTAGAAATTATTATTTCAAAGTAATAAAATGAGTAATCAAATTGGTAAATCACCATTGGCTTGCCTGACGGCGGCGTTAGGCACCATCACGACCTATAGTGGGTTTTGGGTCGTGACAAGTAATATCAGTACTGAATTCTTAGAAGATATTAGGATCTTCCAATTTGGAGACACTTTTATCCAAGGCTACATCCGAAACCTTAAGTCTAGAGATCTCTTTTTTGAGATTATTAATCTCATCATTCAAATCCTTGACAGTTGTTGGCCTATCAATGATTTGAGATTTTTCTTTTAGAATTCGTTTGATTTCTGACATTGTATATGACCCCTTTTGAGAAAGATTTACTCAATTGCTGGACTTGTGGATAACTTTTCTATTTTATCAATAATATGGGACTTTAACTCTGAGTCTTTAATACTCTGAGTAATTCTACCAAATTATCATTAGTCAGGAGGGCAGCTGGGCGTGAAGGCCACAGTAGCGGGATTTGTTCCGCATCCACGACATTGTAGAAGCGGAGGGATCAGTCGTAGAAGCGAGATCCGGCGCAGAAGTGGAAGCAGTGGTCGCACCTTTGTGTGCGGAGAAGCGGAATTTGTTCCGTAGGTGCAATGGGCGAATTCTAGTGACTACAGAAGCACAAATTTGGTCGCACAAGCGATGCTGTGGAAGCGCAAATCTGTTTGCAAATGCGAACATGCTTGGGCAGAACATATATTTCGGCGAGTTGGTGGTTTTTCACCATTTTCGGTTTTTGGAGCTCAGTTTGGGTGACTTGGGAGAGGAATTTCACCATGTGAATTGGGCTAAGTATTCTTGACTCTCTTTTGAATATATTTCATGAATCTATCCTCATTTTTGGCATTCAGTTGATGATTTCAAAATAAAAATTAAGGTTTTTTGCCTAAAGTTTCATAGAGTGAATTTTTGAGTTTTGAACGTCGATACGGAGTTAGATTTGAGTGAAACTAGTACGTTTGGACTCGTAATTGAATGAGTTGTCGGATTTTGTGAGTTTCATCAGTTTTCGAGGTGCAAGCCCGGGTTTGACTTGTTGGTTGACTTTGGAATTTTGATTAAAGGTTTGACCTTTATCATTTGGAATTGTTTCCTTGGACTTTATTTGATGTATTGAATTGCTATTGGCTAGTTTCGAGCCGTTCAGAGGTCGGTATGTGCGAGATGGCATTTTTGGAGCATCGTTTGGCTTGCTAGGTATTGGATTTGGCTTGTTCAAGGTAAGTAACACTTCTAAACTTGGTGCTGAGGGTATGAACCCCTGAATATGCGTGATATGTGTTTGGTGTTGAGGTGGTGCACATGCTAGGTGAAGGGCATGTGGGCGTGCACCGTGTGAAATATAATTCAGTTATTTTCTTGGTACTGTGTAGTTACCTAATCTTATCTGTAACCATGAAATCTCTACGTGCTAGAGTAATTGAGCTGTGATCCATGTTTGAAACCATGTTTAGGCTACATGCTTATCCTGTTGGGATCCACTGAGGTTATTCTTGCTATTGAGTTAATTGCTTACATTGCAACTACATACTCAGTCATATGCATTCATTTGCATATCATATCTCATTCTCTGTTATAATTTATTGATACATCAAACCATTTGGGCTGATTTTCATGACATTGTGAGTCCGAGAGACTGGAGATGTTGATGACTGAGTGAGGCCGAGGGCCTGATTGTGAGGATATTTATGGGATCGGGCTGCACGCCGCATCATGTTTATTTGATTCATGCCATGGCTTATTATAACGCTTGGGCTGGAATTGCCCCTCCGGAGTCTGCACATCCACAGTGAGCGCAGGTACCTACTTAGTGCGAGTGCGTGTACAGAAAGTGAGTTCTGAGTGACTGTGAGGACTAAGTGACTGGGAGGACTGAGTGAATGATACTTTGAGAGTATGCATATGGTTTACCACTAAGTTGCATTGCATTCGACATGCACACTTGATATACAGGCATATAGATGTATTTTCCTTATGTTGTACGGTATTGCGCCATTCATGACTTCATATACACATTGACAGTAGACATATAGATGTATTTTTCTCATACCATTCGAAAATGAAACATTTACCAGTTGAAAGCTTGGGAAAAATCACAGTTTTACAAACATACTCATATTTTTGGGGATTTCGATAAAAGATTTGGGTTTTCATTGATATACTTGAAAAACATGTCTATTTTTTTGGAACTGTGAACAAGCTGATAGTTTATCTCTGAATTATTTCTTTAGCACTTTTATTATGTTGTTGTGAATTGTTATTGGCTATTGGTGTTGGACTCCGACTTTTGTTCCAACTCGTCACTACTTTCGACCTAAGGTTAGGTTTGTTACTTATTGAGTACATAGGGTCGGTTGTACTCATACTATACTTCTGCATTTTGCGTGCAGATGGATGCTGATGTTGCTGTGTACGGCGGGAGCTGGATCTGAAGATGTACCCGCGTTTCGGTTATGGCTATGAGTTGTCCTTGGTAGCATTAAATTCAAATTCTTTTCATTTACATTTTAAACAGATATTGTGATTATTTCAGTTTAGTCTTATAAAAATCTAAATCTTAGAAGCTCATGATTTGTACTACCAGTCCTTGGGAAATTCTTGTATAAAGCATTTGTATTATCATTTCTTTTCTTAATCAATCTCATTAAATTGGATAGTTGTTAATTGGCTTACCTATCTGGTTGGCTTAGGTTCCATCACGGCTAGTTGGATTTTGGGTCGTGATAGTTGGTATCAAAGCTCTAGGTTCATAGGTTCTACGAGTCATAAGCAAATGTCTAATAGAGTCTTGCAAATCGGTATGATGACGTACATACCTATCTTCGAGAGGTTACAGAGCATTTAGGATAAACTTCCCATCTTTCTTACCTTATCGTGCGACATTGATTCAGCTTGAAGAGTAACTCTTTGAATTCCTTCCACGCGCCTCTATGAGCATGTGAGCACTCAGTATCAGATGTGCATTGACGGCTTGTGATTCCATGGATGAGGTGCGAGATGTGATTTCAGAGTGCTGATGATGGGCCAGTTTGGAGGACCTGAGGATGGATTTTGGCTGTAGCTTGAGCACAAGGATTTCGGTTGTGTGAGCATGTGTTTTTGGACTTATATGTCAAGTAATGTCCATATGAGTGGAATTTATGGCTCGATGAGTGGATGGATGGCTAAATGATGAGCAGGATGTGACTACAGGATGTGTTCAGATGGTTTGGATGTGACGGGAAATGTTTACTTGGGATGTGAAAAGGACTATTGGGTGCTTGATTTTATTTTGGATGTGACGTATAGTCTCGAGTTATGAGTGTATTGAAGGATCTTCCATGTGGTTTAACTGTTGAAAGAATTAGATTCTCATGTCTTGTTGATAAGTTCAGACTCAGGAAGATTAACTGATTGCGTAGTAGTTGTGGTTGTGAAAGGGTATAGAGAGATGTCCGTTTGAGGCTAAGCGGGTGGGTTATGACCTATGGGGTAATCTACGGATGTGTGATCCTTATGTTGTGGTGCGGAGAGTTTCTTTCTACTAGTGGATTATATATGTTGCGGTTTGAGTTTGGATTGGTTGAGTAAGTTGATCTGACCGTCACGAGGATGAATGCGAGCTTAGCAGATGATTTGAGGTATTATATGGTTTGTTTTACATGAGCTTATGGAGGATTTAGTTGCATATCACTGCGTGATCATGGAAGTAATAAAGTATGGGCATTGTGAGTTATCAAGTGTTTTAATATATGGCTTTGAGCCAAGTGGATGAGTCTACTATCGACAATTTGATTGTGCTGTTATGTGTTGCGTCGGTTTTGGCATACTTGTAAACCGGTTATTATTTGCAGAATCTAGTTATGAGTATGACTTAGGCAAGGAATTTCTGAATACGGGTTATATTACACTTTATGGGTACATGGAACTCATAGAATGATTTGAGATGTTATTTGTGATGGATGTAGTGAACATGGAGTAGGGACTTTCTTGGTTATGTTAAGGCGGGGTTACTTCTTTGGGTGTTGTCGTGCTAATGTGGCACATTTCGTTAGGCCCGTTTGGGCGGTGCAATTGAGATTTGAGCAGGGTAGCTGACTCGCGAAAGGGTTCTAATGGTTCAAGATTTATACGTGGCAATTGGGAATTTTCAGGATTTGTATATGGTTGAAGTCTGAGATTTACATTGGATGGTGTCAGGATTCGCTTTCTATATCATTATGGATTATACATTTCATTATCAGAAAGGTGAAGTTAACGGCTTTAGAATCGCAGGAGGTCTCTTTAGAGCGTCAGTCTCGGTGGTGGTACTTTTGGGGTGCTTAAGAAGTAATACAACGACTTATGGGCCTTAGGACAGTGTGGTTTTATGGTAGGATCTCGTGTCGTGAGCTTTGGGTAAGGATTTTGGTGTTCTGGCAAGGAGCAGTGTCAACTTGAGGGGAGAAATAGGACAATTTAGTAGTAGGTTGGATCAGCACGGTAATGGATATGATCGATTCTTTGGGTACTTATGAAATAGTGAGTTTCTACAATTGTTATTGTGGCAATACTCTTGGGCCTGGTGACTCGTGTTGCTTGGTTAAGTTAGAGAGATTCAGCTCTGATGTCTCAGTTATGTTCAAATGGGTTTCGAAGAGTTCTTGATGATTTTAACCACGGTTCGAGATGGATATTTCACACCGACGTGAGGAGCATGTTATGTATTGTGATTTTCCCCTGGATGATATCAAATGGAGGGTTTTCGGTTGATCGGGCATGTATTCTGCTTGTGACTGAGTTGATTATGAGATTCTCGTACTTTTCATATGATGACATGATGGATGCGGTGTGTTGTGTAGGATTGAGTTTTGCATGTGCATAATCACAGTTCAGTTCTAAGGGGAAGGTAATTAATTCATAGGCAACATGGACGGTTCAGATGTCTAGATGAATGCTATTACTACTTGGTATTGCCTGAGAAGGGTACGCATTTCAGAAGGCGCACTGTGTTTTGACTTATAGATGCTTCATTGGTATTGCGGTATTCGCCTGATTGATTGACTGCTAATATTTAGATTTTTCTATGTGGCATGGAAGAATTATAGAAGTATTTCTTGTGGGGATGATTATGTACGAGGGATGTGTTAGTCATTCGAGTAATGGAGTTAGGATCGGCTTATGGTGGATTTAGTTGGATATCACTGCGGGATCATGGCAGTAATAGAGTATGGGCATTATGAGTTATCAAGTGTTTTGATCTGTGGAATTGAGCCAATTGGGGAGTCTATTATCGATGATTTGATTGCATGATTATGTTTTGTGTCGGTTTCGGTCTGAGGCATACTTGTGTACCAATTATGATTTGCAGAATCTGGTTTTTAGAATGACATAGGTAAGGAAATTTCTGAATATGGGTTATATTACACTTTACGGGTACATGGAACTCATGGAATGATTTTCGTGACGGATGTAGTTCGCATGGAGTAGGGACTTGCTTGGTTGCGTTACTTCTTTGGGTGATGTCGTGCTAATGCGGCACAGGTCATTAGGCCCCTTTGGGCGGTGTAATTGATAATTGAGCAAGGTAGATGACTCGCGAAAGGGTTCTAACGGATTCAAGATTTATACGTGGCAATTGGGAATTTTCAGAATTTGTATATGGTTGGAGTCTGAGATTTACTTTGGATGGTGTCGAGATTCGTGGTATTTTATATCATTATGGCTAATATATTTTAGTATCAGAAAGATGAAGTTAACAATTTTAGATTCATAGGAGGTCTCTTTAGAGTGGGAGTCTTAGTGGTGGTACTGTTGGGGTGCGTAAGAGGGAATACAACATCTTATAGGCCTTAGGACGGTGTGGTTTTATGCTAAGATCTCGTGTGGTGAGCTTTGGGTAAGGATTGTGGTGTTTTGCAAGGAGTAGTGTCAACTTGAGGGTAATTCGGGAGGAATTCAGAGAAATAGGGTAGTTTAGTAGTAGGTTGGATCAGTATGGTAATAGATATAATCGATTCTTTGAGTACTTATGATGTGGTGAGTTTCTACAGTTGTTATTGTGGTAATACTCTTGGGCTTGGCGACCCGGTAGCTTGGTTGAGTTAGAAAGATTCAGTTTTGATGGCTCAGTTATGTGCAAATGGGTTTCGAAGAGTTCTTGATGATTTCTACCAAGGTTCGAGGTGGCTATTTCACACCGGCATGGGGCATGTTGTGTATTGTGATTTTCTCTTGGATGATATCAAATGGAGGGTTTTCGGCCCGCAGGCATGTATTTGCTTGTGACTCAGAGTTGATTATGAGATTCTCGTACTTTTCATATGATGGCATGATGGATGCAGTGTGTTTTGTGGGATTGAGATTTGCATGTGCGCGATCATGGTTCAGTTTTGAAGGGAAGGTCATTAATTCTTAGGCAACATGGACGGTTCAGATGTCTAGATAAATGCTATAACTACTTGGCACTGCTTGAGAAGAGTTTGCATTTCAGAAGGCGCACTGTGTTCTGACTTACGGCTGCTTCATTGGTATTGCGGTACGTGCCTGATTGATTGACTGCTGATATTTATATTTTGCTATGTGGCGTGGAAGTATTATAGAAGTATTTCTTGTGGGGATGATAATGTACGAGGGATGTGTTAGTCATTCGAGTAATGGAGTTGGGATCGGCTATGGTGTTTCAGGTGTTCTATAGAGTGGGAGACAGGGAGTTCGCAGAAGCAGACTGTTTCAGGGTTGCGAACTATGGAAGTGTGGCCAAAGTTAGCTAGATGGTGGTACATGTTATGGTTAGATCATTGTGGACTTTCGAAGGGTTAATTATTTATTTGTGGATGAGTCGATTTGGGGACCATTAGTAGACTAATGAGGATGTATATCCTACACCGGGTTGGATTTGTTGAGTCAACACCGTTATTGCTGAAAGGTGTGTCATTCAGTTAGAGTTTGGCTTGTTCATGTTATGATATGTGCTGTGTGTTACTCTTCTATGCAACGAGGGGTTGTGATTTGTTGGTTATAAGCATACATGGTTTGGTAATGTTTGGGCCTTATAGCAGACTTTGTGTGATTTGGTTATTGGGGTGTGGAATGGTCGATTACGCCTTGGTAATGGTCCTTTCGGGTCTGTGGTATTGTGTTATTTGCTTCTCCGTGGTTATGGTCATGCACCATGTGTACTTGATGTCGAATTGCGCGTGGTTGTCGATTTTGAGCATGGTGGCTTGAGGTATTATGGACCAGTGTTTGAATGGGGTCATGCATTGCAGCTGGGTTATGTTGGGATATGATCTTTTTTGTTAGATTCGTGTGTTGTGGTCCTATGGTGTGATGGGTTCTTAGCACTGCGTTGTGGTGGTACTTGTTGAGTTTGCGGGACGGTTCTCTCATTTGAGTCATTTTTCATGATTGAGTACATTTGAATATTTGCTTATTGCCGCACGGATTACACGATTTGTCGCTTAGGCTTGTATTGGTATGGCATGTCAATAAAATGGCTGTGTTTGATTAGATGGGGTCATTGGACCTAGAATGAGTACTATCACATTTGATTACAGTATGGATGGGGTAATACTATTGAAAGTCGGCTTAGGGTTTGCATGTGGTTCTTATCGGATGAGAGAAGGCTCCATGACTTGTTGATCTGATAAGTGGTTTCTACGTGTTTCCTTCATCATCGGCAGTGTACGGAGGTTTCAGAACAAGGTTTTATTTTATAAGAGGTTTATTACCGGTACCGGGTTTGTTTCGAGCAGTTATTGTGGTAAGAAATTATTGCTATGAGTATTTGAGTTATGTGGTATATCATGTGATTGCTTCTTCGGTTATAGTTATGGCTTGATACAGCTTGTTTAGACTTATACAGTGTGTAGGTACGAGATTCAGGTCTTATAGGTAAATTCGGATGTTGGAAATTAGATTCTAAGGTTTATGGGCTAAGGTTGAATTAATGATCTTCAATCATGTTGTGTTGTTAGGCCTATATCGAATAGCGTGACACAAGATCACCCCCGGGTATGTTCATGGTAAGGTTACACGGCGGTTTGATGGCTTTGGAACGACTCTTGGCACGTTCAAGAATGAACGTATTTAAGCGGGGAAAATTGTAATGACCCGACCGGTCGTTTTGGGCATTTGCACTTCGCTTGGTAGTTTGAGCGCATGAATATCTGTGAATGATGTATTACGACTTGTGTGTATCGTCAGTTTTGGTTTCGGGGTGATTCAAAATTAGTTTGGATGAATGAATTTCATTGTTGAAGCTTTAAGTTGGAAGAGTTGCCCAAGTTTGACTTTTGTGAATTTGACCCCTGAACAGAGTTTTGATGGTTTCGTCAGGTCCAGATGGTGATTTGGGACTTGGGCGTATGCCCGGGATCTTTCTAGAAAGATTCGATGCCAATTGGTGAAAGTTAGAAATTTGAAGGTTTGGAAAGTTCATATGCTTGACCGGGGGTTGACTTTGATGATATCGGGTTCAAATTTTGTTTCCGAGAATTGGACTAGCTTCGTTATGTCATTTGGGACGTGTGTAAAATTTGAGTTCATTCCAAGTTGATTTGATATGCTTTGGCACGAGTTTTGGAAGTTGGAAGTTCAAAATTAAGTTTGAATAGAGGTGCGATTCCTCGTTTTGATATTGTTATGTGGGATTTGAGGCCTCGAGTAGGTCCAGATTATGTTATGGGAGTTGTTAGTATATTCGAATGGGGTCCCGAGGGGCTCGAGTGAGTTTCGGACGAGATTTGGACCATTTCGTCGCATATTACAATTGGCCGCAGAAGGGACTTCGCAGATGCAGGGTTTTCTTTCGCAGAAGTGAAAAAGGACAGGTAGGCGTGAAGGCCATAGTACCGGTTAAATCTTGCCAAATATAGTTCAAATGATTCATAATAAGCTTTAGAAACTACCCACGAGTGAAAAAATTCGATTTATGATGAAATTGGAAAAAGTCAACAAAAGTCAACCCTGCGCTTGCTTGGTCAGAACTCGAGATTCGGACCAAAACTTGATTACTCATTTACCCCCGAGCCCAATTATGTGATTTATTTGAAAATCCAACCTCAATTTGATGTCTAAATCTCAAATTTGCAAAATCCTAAAATTCTACCTAAATCCCTAACTTCTACCATGAAATTCATAGATTAAAGGTTAAAAATTAATGGGTAATTATGGAAATGCATCAAAACTAGCTAGTTAAAAATCACTAACCAATGAAGTGGAGATGAAAAATCTCTTCAAAATCGCCTCTAAGCCGAGCTCTAGCTTTCAAAAATGGTGAAAAATGTTCAAATCCCGACTTTCAGCACTTTAAATACCTGACGTCAATTGTTCTTCATGTTCGCGATAGACTCCTCGCGTTCACAAAGAACAACCAACCCCAGCCCAAATTTCCGCTTCGCGATCGCGAATTACAATGCAACTATGACGACCCTGCCTTACCTCTATTTACTGCTCATTTTGTACTTTATAACTGCTATGTGACTTGCCGGGGTAGTTGGTTTGGGTCCGAAAAGGTTTCGGAATCAATTGAGATACTTAGTCTCAAGGTCGAAACCTTAAGTTGAAAAGGTTGGGCGGATGTGGACTTATGTGTAGACGACTCCAGAATGGAGTTTTGATGGTTCCATTAGGTCCGTTGGGTGATTTTGGACTTAGGAGCGTGTCCGGATTGTGATTTGGAGGTCCGTAGTGGAATTAGGCTTGAAATGGCAAAAGTTGGAAATTCAGAAGTTTGACCGAGAGTGAACTTTGTGGATACCGAGCTCGGATTAGGATTCCAGTAGTTGGAGTAGGTCTGTGGTGTCATTTGTAACTTGTGTGCAAAATTTGAGGTCAATCAGACGTGATTTGATAGATTTCAGCATCGTTTATACAAGTTGGAATTTTCTTAGTTTTAATAGGCTTGAATTGGGGTATGATTCGTGTTTTTTATGTTGTTTGATTTTTTTGACGGCTCGACTAGGTTTGTATCGTGTTTTAGGACTTGTTGGTATAATTGGTTGAGGTCCCGGGGGCCTCGGGCGGGGTTCGGATGGTTAACAGATTGAATTTGGAGTTTGGATGATTGCTGAAGCTGGGTGTCTGCTGGTGTAATCGCACCTACGATGCTTTGATCGTAGGTGCGAGCTCGCATGTGCGAGCTGGGAAGCACAGATGCGGAGTTTGGATTGGGGCCTGTGGAGCACGGATCCGGAAGCATTTCCGCAGGTGCGGACTCACGCCTGCACGTGGAGGATCGCAGAAGCGAAGAGTAGCATGGAGTCACTAGTCCGCGGATGCACACCTGCAGGAGCGGGAATTTGGTCGGTCCTTAAGTGACCTCCGCAGGCATACAAGTTGGTCGGTCCTTAAGTGACCTCCGCAGACTTGCATATTATGTCTCAATCTCTGTTTTCTTTACATGTTATATCATATAGTCAATTGTGGGCTGATTATCATGATTCTGGTGAGCCCGAGAGACTTGCGAGGTTATTGACCGAGTGGGGCTGAGGGCCTATGTGAGTGGTATTTATGGGATGAAACTGCATGCCGCGGCTGGCTTTATTGATTGATGCCAGGATTTTGCTTATTATAGCGCTTGGGCTGGATCGGCCCCTCCGGAGTCTGCACACCAACATTGGGCGCAACGCTAGCAGTTATGACATTTTGGCTGGATCTGCCTGTTTTTTTGCATTTGGGCTGGATCTGCCTTGTTTTATTTGCATGTGGCCGGACATGCCCTGTTATTTGTTAGGGTTTGTTCTGAAATCTGAAAGGATGTCTAAGTTCTTGTTGAAAGAATGTCTAAATTCTTGTACCTTCACTTGTAGAATATAAAATATTTAAGATATCATTGTCATATTTCTATAACTTTCCATGATGTTAAATGTTGAAAGTGGACTATAATAATTGGATCTGTCACTAATTTAAGTCCAAAGGTTAAATTTGTTATTTATTGAGTTGGTTATACTCACGCTACGCCCTACACCTCGTGTGCAGATCCAGGTGCTTCTGGTTTCAACAGTTGTTGATTTGCAGAGGCCAAACCTTCGGAGATCATCGAGGTAGCTGCTTGGCGTTCGTAGACCTTCTCTCCTCCCTTATATTTTAGTTTATTATTTAGTTTTACTTCTAGACAGTGTACTAGACTTTGTTATTTCGTAGATGCTCATGTACTCAGTGACACTCGGGTTTTGGGAAGAATTTTATATTGAGTTATGATTCCCTATCCTGTTTTAAGAGATTTTCCTTTATTTAAACTGTTTTAGTAAACTCTCAAAGATTTAAAGTATTAGAAATTTCTGAATAGTTTGCTTTCCTAGTACCATGATACGCGCTATCACGACGGGTTGGTTTTGGGTCGTGACAGCACCAAACACCAGAAACAATAGTTTTACAAGTTCAAAATAGTCCGAAACCTATCTGAAACTCATTCGAGCCACCGGGCTCTAAACCAAACATGCAGACAAGTTTAATAACATCATACGAACTAGCTCGCGCGATCAATTCACCAAAATAACATCTAGAACCACGAAATGGATGCAAAACACATGAAATTCAAAAGAAAACTCAAGAACCTCTAGAATCGCAACCAAGCGTCCGAATCCTATTAAACCAACTCCAAATTGCACCAAATTTTGCAGACAAATTTCAAATAGCAAAACAGACCTATTCCAAGTCTAAAAATCAAAATCCGAACTCGATAATCATAAAATAACCTATGGTCAAACCTAGAAAATTTCCAAACTTTCAAATTGCTAACTTTGGAAAAATAAGTCAAATCAACCTAGGGATCTCCGATTTTAATTCTGGCCATACGTCCAAGTCCAAAATCTCAATACGGACCCACCGAAATCGTCAAAACACCTATCCGGGATTGTTTTGTCAAAATGCTAATCGAAGTCAACTCAAATTTTTTCAAACCCAAAAATCACATTTTTTCAAACTTTTACGTAAAAGCTTTTCGAAAAATAACACGGACTGTACACGCAAATAAAGAAATATCAAATAAAGCTAATAGAGATCTCGGAATACGGAATAAGGGATGGTAATAAAAATGACCTATCGGGTCGTCACATTCTCCACCTTTAAAAGAAACGTTCATCCAAGAACGGACATAGAAAAGTACCGGGGCTGGTAAAAAGATGTGGGTATCTACTCCGCATGTCGAACTCAGACTCCCACGTAGCTGCCTCGATCAGTTGACCTCTCCATTGCACTTTTATAGAAAAAAAATCTTAGACCTCAACTATCGAATCTGTCCTGCTAGAATAGCCATCGGTTCCTCCTCAGAGGCCAAATTCTCATCAAGCTGAACCATGCTAAAATCCAAAACATGTGAGCTGTCCTCATGGTACCTTCCGCAAACCCGCTGCACCTTCCACAAACGCGAAGGTTAAAATCTCCCAAGTCCATCTTTCCCTTCGCCAACGCGATGCCCCTATCGCGAACGTGTTGCTTCGCTCTTCAAACCTTCGCAAATGCATGACCACAGTCACGAATGCAAAGCACAAATTCCAGCAGCCCCAATTCCTTCTTCGCGAACGCGTGACTCCTTTTGCGTTCGCGAAGAACAACACCAGACACCAGCACCAATAGTTGAAAATCAAGGAAATATGGTTTGAAACCGTCCCAAAATACACTCGGGCCCCCCCGCGACCCCATCCAATCACACCAACCAGTCCCAAGACATGACACGAACCTGCTAGAAGCCTCAAATCATACCAAACAACATCTAAACTACAAATCGACGATCAAATCCTTCTTCTAACTTTCAAACATTTCAACTTCGATGAAAGCATCCGATTCATACTTAAACATTCCAGAATGAAGCCAAACTTTACGTACAAGTCATAAATCATGATACGAACCTTTTCCAAGGCTAGGAATCCCGAAGGGACATTGATAACACAAAAGTCCACTTCAAAATAACCTTAGGAAATTCTAAAACCTTCAAAATGCCAACTTTCCACAATAAGAGTTGAAATGCTCCCGGACCACCCGATACTCAACCTAAACAAAAGCCCAAGTCAGAAATCATCACACAAACCTATTGAAACCTTTAAATCCCGATTCCGAGGTCGTTAACTCAAAAGTCAAACCTTGGTCAACTCCTCCAACTTAAAGCTTCCGAATTGAGAATTTTCTATCCGAATCAACTCTGAACTTCCCGATATTTGATTCCGACTATGCGTAAAAGTCATAAAACATGAAGTGAAGCTACTCAAGGCCACAAACAGTCAAACGACGTGCTAGAACTTAAAACAACAGGTTGAGTCATTTCATTGTCCCCCACTTAAACATGTTCGTCCTGGAACGTGCCAAGAACCGTTGCAAAGTTGTCCAAAATCGTTGTTTAGCATCTCGTGCACCTACCCGTGCCACCACAACTCATATGAGCACATTGGTTCAAGCCAGAATGAAGATCCTTCTTGCTATCTTAGCTCGCAAGCCTTAGAACCAACTCCCAACATCCGCAATTCTCTACCAGGTCTTATTTTAACATACGTACGCCGAATCAATCTCAACACGCTATACCGACACATGATCATGCACCCATGCTGAATTTACGCAATGCACCACATAATCCATATGCTCATAATAACATATTCGAATATAAGCCCTGTTCCAATCCTCATAATATTGCAACATTGAAAGAGATGTGTAGAAACTCATAACTACCTGCAGAATCAATAACTCAATAAGTCTCTCCGCCTGGCGAGAAGCATTGCCTCATTCTGAACTAGTTAGTGACATTTTCCCTCTAATATACGTTATACAATTCTGATTGTACTAATTCTATGTCAAAGAACCTCATCTCACCTAATACAAGCTGTTCGGGCAATAAGCCACCTCAACCACAGTCTAAAACCTCATATGACTCCATCATTGCACCAACAAGCTACAACTCGAATATGACCCATAAGGAAGAGCGAACCCTGGCAAAGAACTATCCAGCCCATGTAACAAATAAAATAGCCAAACAGAGGCTATGAACCTATCTTAGAGATGAGAAACAAGTCATACAAAATAAGTATAAAGAGCCGTACTCAACATCGCATTGTTGCGGCAAGCAACTCGATCCACACATCATACTATTGCGGCGTGCAACCCGATCCAATCATGATACTGTCAATAAGGAATACCTACCAAGCCAAAACACTCATACCCAGAAAATGCCCAAACATTGACCACAAGCACGCCAAGTGTATAAATACAACCCAGGGGAGACGAATAATGCCATGCGCTACAAAACCCAAGCACGACTAAGGTGCCATAAATGACCTGCATCTCGAGAGCCATCTTGCTTATATAACACCACCAGCTACATGGGATCACAGCACACATGCCAATAATTAAGCTATCTCAAAACCCACATGGTATAATTGAGTATTACATAAAATAGCTGACAACAGGAATAACATCCAACGCTCGAAGACTCCTCCATAAGCAATGTTGTGCTGACTGAACATATCCGACCTGATGTAGCGCATACATTCAAATTAGACCTACCAACGGACTCCAAGCCGATTCCAATCATCTCATACTGGGCCAGTAACCTTTCAAGGGTCCACAATGACCCTATTCATGACACATACGAGCAGCTGTCCAATATGGAACAAACTTCCACAGTTCCCAACCAAAGGAATAGAGTGTCTCTCAGGCATAAACTCCCCCATAAGCGACAGTACCAGAATCTCCATACATGATCTCAATCTCTAACAATCAAATGACTACCACGTCACTCTTATATAGTTTTCCCATGGGATATACTCCCACAATCTTTCGCATCAAGTAGCAAAATCTAAACATTAATGGCCATCAACTGTGCTATTTCTGTAGTGCCAATCGAGAATCCACAAACTAATAAACAACCCCTCTCCTACAGAACACTGTTCTCAGGAGAATGCCATCTTACTCTGAACATCTGGATTCCTTCCCCGCTCTTCTGCACTCGTGACCTTCTTATCAAAACTGAACCACAACCGTAATCCTCAACTTCAAATCTCCATGCCGCTCACTGCACATATCATGCTGCTAGTACGAGTATACAAATTTTTATCATAATCTCATGAACCATCAGTATAGTTAATGCTTCATCAGCTCGAAACCTTTCACTTAAATCTTTACAGAAGAAGAATCGCCACCCATAACCAACTTCCCATAACCGCAGAAAATGCAAACCTCAAGTCGGAGTCTAAACTGTCATAACTCTTCCGGGATCCATTTAAACATAACAAAACCATCAGAAATAAATATCTCTAAATCAATCAAATCACAAAGGCTAACAAGCTCGCACATACAGCCACAAATCATCTGTATAGTCTTGCCACACCGAAGGGATAAACCCTTTCCTTAACCATACTGATTTAAACTACTACTAACTGACTTAACTTCTTGAAATTTACTATTGACTTGCCTTTGAAATAATAATTCCATTCAAACACATAACAGACCCCAACAACAATCATCCCAAGTTACCTAAATCACAAGACCACCTCAGCTCAATACCCACAAACCATCTCATACCCCCATCGTGCACTCAGCAGTATCTCCAGCTGATACGCCCGTTCTGAAGGACCTCCTCCGAATCCAAAACTATTTGTCCCATTTCCCTAACACTGCACCATAGACTCAATGATAACATAGAATTTCCCCTAGTATCCTTCACATTCTGCCACAAAACCCAGTTCTCAGCCATATAACGAACACAAAATCCTTAGACACCGCTCTTTAATTTTTGAATCCACTAGAACCATTATTGAGAGTCACCCACTTTGATCTGGTCTCAAATATATAACTAAACTCTAGTGCTCTGCTAACATATGAGCCTTCCCAAAGAGCAACCAGATGAATTCCTTTCCTTACACGTCACATCCATAAGAAGCATACACTCTGAGTCATCCCAAAATCCGCACATGAATCGATATGGCAAAATGTACCACACATTCATCAAGTCCTTTGCCCGAATTTCTTTTGATGTTTTTCTTTCCTTAGTCATAACCAATATACCAATGCACTGATAACCAAAACTGTAAGGCATATAACCACGTGACACAATCATAGACGGTAGGCTCTCCAACTTAGCTTTAAGTCACAACTACATATATCCAGAACCCAAAATGACTCATTTTGCTCAGTTACTATGATCTCGCACCATTGCTCAACTGAATTATCAACCACAATCGCACACTCGACATCATAACAGTCGTACCATCATCTTCAAGCGACCCAAGCTCACATCACAGTACATGCATCCCATGTTGGACAAAAAGTAGAATTCTTTGTAGGAATCTCCTCAAAACCACATAACCGCTAACCTACTCACAAGAGATAGCCCATATCTGTAACATCATATCGACCTCCTTCAACGTTATTTCTATAGTTGCATTCATCATGAAACCAATTAGTCTCCCTAGATCCACAATGATCCGTCGGCCGTAAGAACCCTTCATTCATTAACATCAACCGTATGTCCAACAATATATTTGAAACTCAAAGCTGTATTGCATCCACAATGATGATCGAATGCACACATTTCCTACATCCCACCCAAGCCCTTCTCGTCACCTTCAAAACTTCCTAAGCATAGAAACCACCTCAGGGATCATTTCCTTCGAGCCATCCATACTGGAAATGCCGATTTGATCCTAAAGTCGCAACACACAGCCACCTTTAATAACTTCTTCTTAGGCACCATCTCTCACCACCGTGCCCAGAGGCAAAAAATGAAGACCAATAAGCCGATGAGCCTTAGTGCGTTCAATCAATGAAGTTGGCACCACAATATTAGAAAGAATTCCACCAAATTCAGAGATATCAAATCTTGACTGTCGATAATACAAATACTAGGCGGAAATGACCATATACTCCTCCACAAAGCAACGATAATGGTCTACCCGCATTCACAGGGAAAAGCATCATGGACCGCAATTTAGCATCTTGGCAACTCGGCGATGCTCAATGACAACAAATGCCCAATGATGTGTACAAATGAGTAGGAAGGAACCACAAGCATAAGCTTCAATGAAATCAAATCGCACAATGAGGAATCAAGGAAGGGAATCTCCTCACAGCCATGTAGCCTCTCGAAGATAAGTACAGACGTCTGTGTACCAATCAGCAAGAATCTACTAGACTTGCCCATGACTCGTGAGACCTAAGTAAACCTAGTGCTCTGACACCAAGATGTCACGACCCAAAATTTACTATAGGCCGTGATAGCACCCAACTTCGCCGTTAGGCAAGCCAATGGTGAACCACCTAAATAATTATTCATTTTATTACTTTGATATCTTAAGTTTTGTTAAGTAAAGGAATTTATGCATTGGAATCATAGGTACATACATAGTTTCTAAGATATAAAATAAAAGATGACAACATTGAGAAAATCCACAAAAATCAACTAGAATATCCCAAAACCTGATGTCACAAGTCCATGAGCATATATTAGGAAGTACAATAACAATACAACATCTGTCTGGAATACAAGATAGACGGGATAAAATAAATAATTATGATGGAGACTCTGTGTGCTGTGAATCGTAGCATGGAATGTAGCTCACCATAAAGTCCCCTCGACAGGTGCGTCTACGCGCCCAAATGACCACCAAATGAACCTATCAGATCATGCACATTTTGTGCAAAAGTGCAACAAGAGTACGTAAATTAATGCGTACCCAGTAAGTATCTAGCCTAACCCTGAAGACGGGTCGACATTGACACTTACTAGTGGTCTAGTAAATCAAATATAATAAAGTAGACAAGTATAAAATATAGTAAGTAAACAATGAGTGTAGATATCGGCAAATAATATGGTCTACAACTGAACGATTAGCACAAAGTCTTCAATTATTGGGTACCCCCTCAAATGGAATACGTAACGGTCAATACCAAATCAACGGTCACGTCTCAAGTCAGGAAACACATGAGTACGCGGACTTCTTATCAAGTATTTCGCATGATTATGCCAAGGCGAGTGGCCTGATCCCATGTGAATGTTTCATAGAACTGCCAATGTGAACGGCCTGATCCCATAAGAGAGGGATACATAATCATGTCGAGGAGAACGATTCGATCCCATAAGAATATGATACATGATACTGCCAAGGCGAATGGCTCGATCCCAAAAAAATGTGTTACAACCTGCCGAGGTGAATGCCCCAATCCCATAAGAGTATGATACATGATGCTGCCAAGGCGAATGACCCGATCCCATAAAAGAGTGTTATAATATCCTACCGAGGCGAACGACCGATTCCATAAGAGATAATAAATGATTTTGTCGAAGTAAACGACCTGATCCCATAAGAGTGTTGTCGAGGCGTTCAGCCTGATCCCATTAGAATGTGAAGCTTTTACGGGTCTTTTACCCTACTCACGGATATACGTCTGAGCTATGAGATCCAAGAAAAACTTTTCGATGAATACGCACAAAGCGGGAGAAATCCATAAGGGAAGTACGATTTCTACGACTAATAAAGTAGCTTGTCAACTATCTAGAATAACGAGTCCATTACTTTACGTGAGTCTAATCTGAGGTCATAATGCAGATTAAAGTAATTAAACACGTAGAATAACTCAAATAGTACAATTAAAGCATGGCATGAATCTAAGTCTACTCGGATATAATCAAGAATTCTAGCATACACACGGATACTCGTCACCTCACACATTAACTCCTATATCATGTAGCATGTAATATGCATAACACCTATGGGGTAAATTCCCCCTTACAAGTTAAGACACGAGACTTAACTCTCTTCGAAGTTCCATAACCGGCTCCAATGCCTCTCTAACACCTCAAACCGATGCCCATTGATCCGAATCTAGTCAAACAATGTGAAAACTAATAAAAATATACTCTAGTACTCATGATTTACCAATTTATAACAAATCCCAATTCCGATCGAAAAGTTACCAAAGTCAACCCTCAGATCCCCGTGCCAAGACTTCAAATTTTTTTGAAGATAAACATTACCCATAACACCACGAGTTTAAATATATAGTTTATTTCCAATTCCATGCGAAAAATCATGATCAAAACTTGAAATTATAAATTCTAGGGATCCTACCAAAAACCTCGCATTTTTCACTTATATTCTTGAATTTACAAGCCACAATTCGTATGTTTAGCTCACAATGTGTAGAAATCCCTTACCCTATAATAGATTATGAAAATGACACTCCAAAATCGCTATAAAGTCTGTTCCCATGGAAGAAATGAAGTGAAGCTGAACCAAACCCCCGATTTTAAAACAACACTGTCTAACTCGACCTTTTTTGCGAACGCGACAAGTCCCTCGCGTTCGCGAAGCACTACCAGCTCTAGACCCAAAACTGCTTTGTGTGAATGTGAGCCAAAGCTTGCGAATACGATGCTTTACCAGGTGAACCTTCGCGAATGCGGTACACCTTTTGCGAACGAGAAGGCTAAAATCTCCCCAGCCCAGTTTCCCCTTCGCGAACACGATGACCCTATTGCGGATGTGTTGCTTTGCTCTTCAAACCTTCGCAAATGCGAAGCACAAATTCCTGCAGCCCCAACTCTTTCTTCACGAACGCGTGACTCCTTTTGTCTTCGCGAAGAATAATACCAGACACCATCATTAGCAGTTAAAAATCAAGGAAAAATGGTCCGAAACCATCACGAAACACACTCGTATGCTCTAGAATTGTTATAAGGCCTCAAGCTGCCAAACAATGTGCCAGAGCGTAAAATGACAGGTCGAATCGTTACATGAGTATCGGGTGGTCCGGTAGTATTTCGACACTTATTGTCGAAAGTTGGCATTTTGAAGGTTTGATGGGGTCCCGTGGGCCTCGGGTGTGATTCAGGGTGGTTTTGGACCATTTCACCTTGTCTTGAAATTGCTGGTTTCTGTATGTCAAGTTTATTCATCGCGATCGTGTAATGTTGACTGGGAGCTAGGTGAAGTTGTCTTCGCGATCGCGTATGGGTGCTCGCGATTGTCGTGTTTGGTCAGTTAGTTCATTGTGTTTGCATGGAAAGAGCTGCAAATGCCAGGTGTTAGAGAGGTGGCCTGGGTTTGGAAGGCTATTCTTCGCGATCGCAAGGATTAGTTTGCGATCGCGTGAGGTGTTGGTCTAAGGCATGAAGGTTTGGCCTTCGCGTTCACAGAGCCAGGCTCACGTTCGCATAGGTTATTCAGGCAAAGGTTCATGAACTCATTTCATTGGTCGCGTTCAAGTAGAAGAAATCTAGGGCAAGGGTGGCTTGGCCTTCGCGATCGCGAGGGTACTCCGCTATCACGAAGAGGAATGACCTGGGCAGACTTGATTTTTATACGGGATTTGATTCATTTCTCTCTCATTTTCATGTGTTTGGGCCATTTTTTTGAGCTCTTGGAGGGGAGATTTAATCATCTATTATGAGGTAAGTTATTACCACTTTTTGTAAGTTAAATACATGAGTTATATATGGATTCAAACATGTAAATTTGTAGAAATGGTGGGATTTTGGAAGAAAACCTAGAATTTGATATTTTTGGATTTTGACCATAAAATTGGACATCGAATTTGGAATAAATTATATGTTTGAGTTCGTGATGTCATGGGTAATGTTTATCTTCGAAAATTATTGGAATTCGGCAACGTGGGCCCAAGGGTTGACTTTGTTGACTTTTTGAGTGGAGTTGGGAATTGTTATAAATTGATTAATTATGAGTATTGGAGTATATTGTTTTTGATTTTCATGATTGTTCGACTTTTTTCGGATTGATAGACATTGGTTTAGGGTGCTAGAGAGGCGTTGGAGCCGGTTAGTGAACTTCGGGCGAGGTAAGTCTCCTATCTAACCTTGTGAGGGGGAATTTACCCCGTAGGTGTTATACTTATTAAATGCTACATGTTATTGGAGCTACGCACGTATGATGTGATGAGTGTCCATGGATATGCTAGAATTCGTTATTATGTCCGGATAGACTTAAATTCACCCCATGCTTTAATTGTACTATTTGAGTTATTCTTGCCTGTTTAATTACTACAATTCACGTTATGACCTGAGACTAGACTCATGTAGAGTAATGAACTCTCTATTTGATGAGCTGCTTGATTAGCCGTAGAAATTGTACTTCTCCTACGGATTTCTCCCGTGTTGTGCGTATTCATCGAAAAGTTTCGCTTGACTTTCATAATTCACAGGTATATTCGTGAGTGGGGTCATAGACCCGTCAAAGCTTCATACTCTTATGGGATCAGACCGTTCACCTCGGCGGGGTATTGCGACACACTCTTATGGGATCCGGTTGTTCGCCTCGGCAAGATATTGTAACACTCTTATGGATCAGGTCGTTCGTCTCGGCACGATATAGTAACACACTCTTATAGGATTGGACCGTTCGGCTCGGTAGGATATTGTACCACACTCTTATGGGATCAGGCCATTCACCTTGGCAGTTTTATGAAATACTCTTAAGGGATCGGGCTGCTCGGCAGGAACGTGTGGGCTTGAGAAGGAGTCCGCATACTCATGAGTTTCTTGACTTGAGATGTGACCGTTGATCTGGTATTGACCATCTGGCTTGAGAAGAGGCATCTGATAATTGAGGACTTTGTGCTCATTATTTAGCTGTAGACCATATTATTTGCCTATATCTGTACTCATTGTTTGGTTACCATATTTCATACTTGTCTACTTTATTATATTTGATTTACTGGACCACTAGTAAGTGTCAATGTCGACCCCTTGTCACTGCCTCTTTGGGGTTATGCTAGATACTTACTAGGTACGTGTTGTTTTATGTACTCATGCTGCATTTCTGCACTAAATGTATAGGATCTGACAGGTTCATTTAGTGGTCATTTGGCTGCATAGGCACAACTGCTGCGGGGACTTTATGGTGAGTTGCTTTTCATGCTACAATTCGCAGCACACGGAGTTTCCTTCACAATTATTTACTTTATCCCGTCTATCTTATATTCCAGATAGATGTTGTATGGTTATTGTACTTTCTAGTAGATGCTCATGCACTTGTGACGCTAGGCTTAGATGTTCTAGAATTTTTTTATGGTTTGGTTTACATTGACACACTTTTACTTTATATTTTATTTAAATTCTACGTATCTATCATTTTTAATGCATTGATATCTCTATCTAATAAGACTTATGATTTCAAAAATAATAAAATAAATAATTAATTTGATAATTCACTGTTAACTTGCCTAACAATGGCGTTGGGCTCCATCAAGAACTGTAGTGGGATTTGAGTCATGACAGTTTGGTATTAGAGCACTAGGTTCACGTAGGTCTCACAAGTCATGAGCAAGTCTAGTAGAGTCTTGCGGAACAATACGAAGATGTTTGTACTTATCTTCAAGAGGCTACATGGTTTTTAGGAGAACTTCCCTTCCTTGATTCCTCATTGTGCGATTTGATTTTGTCGAAGCTTATGCCTTCGGTTTCTTCCTACTCATTTATGTACGACGTAGGGCATTTGTTATCAGTTGAGCACCGACAAGTTGTGAAGATGCTATAAATATGGTGCAAGATGATTTTCCCTACAAATGAGGGTGGACCATTATTATCGCCTTGTGGAGGAGTGTTCTTTCATTTCAGCCCAGTGTTGGTGTTGCCTATGGTCGAGAAATTGATATTTCTAAATTCGGTGGAATTCTTATTGATATTATGGTGTCGCTCATCCTTGATTGAATGCATTGAGGCTCACGGGCATGTTGGCCTTCATTTTTTACCTCTGGGCACGGTGTTGTGACTACGAGGAAGTTATCAGAGATGGCTGTGTGTTGTGACTTCAGGATCGCCTCAGTATTTCTAGTTTTGATGGTTCGAGAGATATCATCCCTGAGGTGGTCTATGTGCTTAGGAATTTTGCATGTGATAAGAAGGGTTTGATTAGAATGTAGGAATCTATGAGTATTCAATTATTGTTTTGGATGCAATACTGCTTTGAGTTTCAAACATGTTGTTGGACCTTCAGGTGATGTTAATAAATGAAGGAATTCTTACGGCTGGCGGATCATTGTGTATCCAGGGAGATTTAATTGATTTCATGATGGATATAACCATAGCAATGATGTTGGAGAAGGTCGATATGAGGTTACACGGGTGGGCTATCTCCTGTGAGCAGGTTAGCAGTTACGTGCTTTTGAGGAGGTCCCTATGAAGAGATCTAATTTCTTCCCAACATAGGAGGCATGTATTGCAACGCGATCCTAGTTCACTTGAAGGAGATAGTATGCCCTCTAGGAGGTTGAGCGTGTGATAGTGGCTGATAATTCGGGATGTTTTATGATTGGTGCAACAAGAGCTTACGAGAAGTTGGCCGAGTAACAGTGTGGGATCATACTAACTAGGAAGAAGAAGTCGTTGTGGGGTCTGGATCTATGTGATTATAGCATAAAGCTAAGTGGGGGAGCCTACCGTCTACGATTAGGTCATGTGGTTGTGTGCCTGTGCAATTTTTTATCATCTGGTGCACTAGTAGATCAGTTGTGACTAAGGGAAGAGAACATCAGGGGTAATTCGAGCAAGGTATTTTATGGGCGTGTGCTGTACTTTTGCCTTATCAGTTTATGTGAAGGTTGGGGACTGATTCAGAATTGTTATGTCTTTGAGAGTGTGATGTGCAACGGAAAGGATTCTTTCGGTTGCTTCTTGGGAGCGTTAATGTGCTAACGGAGCACTAGTTGTCTAGTTATATATAATCAGGACTAGATTATAGTGGCGAAACTCAATAATGGTACTAGTGGATTCGAGATTTAAGGTGTGGTGCTTAAGGATTTTCGGGCTTGTGATGTGGCTGAGGAATTTGGTTTTGCGCCAGAGTGTGAAGGGTACTTGGAGAATTTCTATGTTATCATCGTGTTTGCGGTATGGTGTTAGGAATATGGATAGGAAACAACTTCGGATTCGCAGGAGGTATTCCAGAATGGTGTATCAGCGGGAGATACTATTGAGTGCATGAGGATGGTATGAGATAGCTAATAGGTATTGAGAGATATGATCTTATGATTTGGGTCACTCGGGAAGAGTGTAGTTTGGGGTCCGTTATGTGTTTGAGTAGAACTATTATTCCATAGGCAAGTCAAGAGTAAATTGCGAGAAGTAGAGTTAGTTAGTAATGGTTTGAATCAACAGGGTTGTGGAAATGATCAGTTTCTTTGATGTGGTAAGGCTAAACAAGTGCTTTGTGGCTGTATGTACGGGCTTGATAGCCGTCATGGTTCGATTGATTTGGAGGTATTTGATTCTGATGGCTTGGTTATGAGTGAATAGATCCCAGAAGAGTTATGGCAGTTTAGACCGCGACTTGGTTGGCATTTTCTACAGTTATGGGAAGTTGTTTATGGGTGGTGATTCTTCTTCTAAAATAGATTAAGTGAAAGGTTTCGAGCCGATGAAGCATTAATCCTACTAATGGTTCAGGGGTTAAGATGGAATTTTTGTACCATTGCATAGCGGCATGTAGGTGCAGTGAGCGGCAAGGAAGTTGAAAGTTAAGGATCAAGGTTGCGGTTCGATCTTGATAAGAATGTCACGAGCTCGGGGGAGGGGGGGGGGGGGTCCTCAGATGTTCGGAGTATGTTGGCACTATTTTCAGGCGGCCTAAGGATGATCTATTTGTGGAAGAAGTGTTGGGTATTGAAATGCAGATGCTTGGCTAGCACTATAGAAGTAGCATGGTTGATGACCATTGATGTTCAGACTTTACTACCTGGTGCAAAAGGTTATGGGAGTATATCCCATGGGAAAATTGTATAAGTGTTACGTGTTAGTCGTGTGAGTGTTAGAGATTGAAATACGGTATGGAGATTCTAACACGGTCGTTGATGGGAGAGTTTATGCCTGAGAGGCGCTCTGTTCCTTTGCTTGTAGACTATGTGAGTTTGTTCCAGATTGGATGACTGCTCGTAGATGTCATGGATAAGGTCATTGTGGATCCTTAAAAGGTTATTGGCCTAGTATGGGATGATCGGAATCGGGTTGAGGTTCGTTGGTAGATCTAATGTAAATATATGCTCTGCACCAGGTCAGATGTGTTTTATTCAGCATAACATTGATTATGGAGGAGTCTTCTGGCATTGAATGTTATTCTTGTCATCGGCTATTCTATGTAATAATCTATTATGTCATGTGGGTTGCAAAACGGCTTGATTATTCGCACATGTGTTGTGATCCGGCTTAACTAGTGGTGTTATATGAACAAGATGGCTGTTGAGATGCAGGTCATTTATTGTGCCTTAGTCGTGCTGGGGCCCTTGTACCGTATGATACTATTCGTCTCCCAAGAGTTTTGTTACTCACTTGGCGTGCTTGTTGTTGATATACGTGTGTTTTGTGGGTATGAGCATTTTGACTCGATGAGTATTTTCCTTAGTGATTGGTATGTGTGGATCGGGTGGCCCTCTGCCACGGGTATGATGTTTGGATCGGGTTGCACGCCACAATGGTATCATATGTGGGTCGGGCTACACACTGCAATAGTGAGATGTTTGGTATGGTTCCTTATACCTATTTTGTGTGCCTCATTTCTCATCTCTGAGATAGGCTCATTGCAATCATTTAGCCATTTTATTTGCTATGCGGGCTGGGTTGCTCTTTACCAGAGTTCATTCTTCCTTATAAGTCATATTCGAGTTGTAGCTTATTGGCACATTGATGTCGTCGTGGGATATTTTAGGTGGTTTTTGATGTGGCTTATCGGTCGAGCGGCTTGTACTGGGTGAGACGAGGTGGTTAGACTTGAAGTTACTGCAATCAGATTTAGATAAGGTATACTAGAGGGAAAATGTCACTATTCAATACATAACAGGGCAAGGGCTCTCGTTGAGCAGGGAAATTTCATGGATTTTTGATTTGGTGAGTGGTTATGAGATTTTACACGTCTCTTTCATCATCATAGTATTGCGAGGGTTGGAATAGGGCTTATATGTGTTATGACGTATACTACGGGCATCATGTTAGTGGGCATACGAATTATGTGGTGCATTGTGTGGTTTCATCATGGGTGCATGATCATATTTGTTACAACGGGTTGAGATTGATACAGTGTTCGTATGCTAGGATCATGTCTCATAAAAAATTTCAGATGTTGGAATTTGGTTCTAAGGCTTGTGGGCTAAGATAGCAAGAATGATCTTCAGTCTAGCTCGAGCTAATATGCCCACATGGGTTGTGTGGCAAGAGTAGGTGCGCGAGGTGTTAAATAGTGATTTTGGAAACTATAGAACCGTTCTTGGCACGTTCGAGGATGAAGATATGTGAGGATGAAGATATGTTTAAGTGGCGGAGAATGTAGCGACCCGACCTATCATTTTGAGTTCTAGCAGGTCGATCGGTAGTTTGAGCCTTATGTAGCTTCCCTCTATGTATTATGACTCGTACGCGAGGTTGGAACTGAATTTCGGGAAGTTTAGAGTTGATTCGAAAGGATAATTATGAATTTGGAAGCTTTAAGGTGAAATAGTTGACCAACATTTGAATTTGGAGTAAACGACCTCAGAATCAAGATTTGAAGGTTCCAATAGGTTCATATTGGGCGTAAGTTCGGATTGAGTATCACGTGGTCTAGGAGTATTTCGATGCTTATTGTGGAAAGTTGATGTTTTGAAGGTTTTTAGAATTTTCTAAGTTCGGTTTAAAGAGGACTTTGGTGTTATTGATGTCCTTTTAGGATTCCGAGCCTTGGAATTAGTTTGTATCGTAATTTGTGGCTTGTACACAAAATTTGACATTATTTCGGAATATTTAAGTATGATTCAGACGTCTTCATTGAAGTTTGAATATTTAAAATTTGAAAGAAGGATTTATCGTCGATTCATGATTTGGATGTTATTCATGGCGTTCCAAGCCTCTGGATAAGTTTGGTTAAGGTATTGAGACTTGTTGGCATGATTGGACGTATAACGACCCGACTAGTCGTTTTGAGCTCTAACGTGTCGTTTGACGGTTTGAGTCCTTGAGTAGCTTCACTTCATTCTTTATAACTTGTACTTGTGGTTGAAATTGAATTTTGGGAAGTTCAGAGTTGATTCAGAAGGAAAATTCTTAATTCGGAAGCTTTAAGCTGGAAGAGTTGACCAAGATTTGACTTTTGCGTAAACGATTGCAAAATCGTAATTTGAAGGTTCCAATAGGTTTGTATGATAATTTCATACTTGGGCGTCCATTCATGTTGAGTATCGGGTGGCCTAGGAGCATTTCAGAGCTTATTATGGAAAATTAGCATTTTGAAGGTTTTAGAATTTCTAAGTATGATTTGAAGTGGATTTTGATGTTATGGATGTCCGTTTGGGATTCCGAGCCTTAGAATAGGTTAGAATCATGATTTGTGGCTCTTATGTAAAGTTTGGTGTCATTCCAGAATGGGTGTTTGGATTTTATTTATTTTCGGAATCCGGTAACTTGGGCCAAGGGTTGACTTTGTTGACTTTTCGAGCGGAGTTGAGAATTGTTATAACTTAATTAATTATGAGTGTGGGAGCATATTTTTGTTGGTTTTCATTTTGTTTGACTAGTTTCAGATTGTTTGGCTTTGAATTGAGGAGTTAGAGAGACTTTGGAGCCGGTTATTGAAACTTCGGAGTGATGTTAGTCTCCTGTCTAACCTTGTGAGGGGGAATTTACCCCGTATGTGTTATATTTCTTATGTGCTACATGATGTGGGAGCTACGCACGTATGAGGTGACAAGTGTCCGCGCGTATGCTAGTATTTCATATTATGCCCGGCTAGACTTAGACTCACGCCATGCTTAAATTGTACTATTTAAGTTATTCTTGCCTGTTTAAATTCTTTAATTTACATTTAGCATGAGACTAGACTTGCGTAGAGTATCGGATTTGCCATTTTAGATACTTGACAAGCTAGTTGATTAGCCATAGAAATTGTACTTCCCTTACGGATTTTTCCCGCGTTATGCGTATCCATCGGAAAATTATTTCTTGAATCTCATAACTCACATGTATATCCGTGAGTGGGGTCAAAGTCTCGAAAAGCTTCATATTCTAATGTGGTCAGGCTGAACGCCTCAGCAACACTCTTATGGGATTAGGTCGTTCGCCTCGACAGGATATTGTAACACTCTTATAGGATCGGACTGTTTGCCTCGGCAGGATATTGTAGCACACTCTTACGGGATCGGGCCGTTCGCCTCAGTAGGATACTGTAACACACTCTTATGGGATCGGGCTGTTCGCCTTGGTAGTATCATGTATCATATTCTTACGGGATCGGGTCGTTCGCCTCAGCAGTTCTATGAAACACTCTTATGAGATCGAGCCGCTCACCTAGGCAGAATCTCGCGCAATATTTGATAAGGATTCTACGTACTCATGAGTTTTCCTGACTTAAGACATGACCGTTGATTTGGTGTTGACCATTACATATTCCATTTGAGGAGGTATCCGCTATTTGAGGACTTTGTGTTCATTATTCAGTCGTAGACCATAATATTTGCTTGTATCTATTCTCACTGTGTACTTACCATGTTTCATACTTGTCTACTTTATTATATTTGATTTGTTGGATCACTAGTATGTGTCATTGTCAACCCCTTATCAGTACTTCTTCGGGGTTAGGCTAGATACTTACTAGGTACGCATTGATTTGCGTACTCACGTTACACTTCTGCACTAATTGTGGAGGAAATGACAGGTTCATTTGGTGGTCATCTTGGCGCGTAGGCGCAACTGCTGGGAGGACTTTATGGTGATTTGCTTTCTATGCTACGCACCGCAGCACACAGAATCGCCATTAAAAATATTTACTTTATCCTGTCTATCTTGTATTCCAGACAAGTGTTGTATTGTTATTGTATTTCATAGCAGATGTTCATGAACTTGTAACACCAGGTTTTGGGATATTCTAGTTGATGTTTACGGATTTGCACAATATTTTATTCTTACATCTTACTAGTATTTATGATTTCAAAGTAATTAAGTAAATAATTGTTTAGATGGTTACCATTGGTTTGCGTATCGGCGATGTTGGACGCCATCACGGCCGGTAATGGATTTTTGGTCATGACAGCTTGGTATCAAAGCTCTAGGTTCACTTGGGTTTCACGAGTCATGAGCGAGTCTAGTAGAGTCTTGCGGATCGGTACAGAGACGTCTGTACTTATCTTCGAGAGGCTACAGGGCTGTCAGGAGCAGTTCCCTTCTTGATTCCTCGTCGTGTGATTTGATTCCATTAAAGCTTATGCCTTCATTTCCTTCCTACTCATTCTTATACAATGTTGAGCGCTTGTTATTAATTGGGCATCAAGGAGTTGTAGTGGTACTGCAAAAGTAGTGCATGATGTTTCTCCGTGCGTATTTGAGCGGGCTATTTGTGGAAGGGTTCTATATCGTGTTATCCCAATGCTAGTGTTGCCTATGGTTTTGAGGCTATACACAGTATATTATGATGTTCATGCGTTATTATCGCACACTATTGGTGTAAATGGTAGAGGGTTTATTTATGTGACGAGGTAGTGAATGACTCGAAAGAAGGATTACTCCTATCATGGTGTAGAAGCTCGACACTTAAATCTAGCAAAGGAAAGGTAATCAAACTATGGGTGTTCAGGCCTTGGTTGACGGAGTAGCGAAACTTGATATTCTCGGACGTGGTGGAATTATCATTTTTGATGTAGTATCGTTGTCCTTGTTGGAATGCATTAAGGCTCATCGGTGTTATGGTCTCTTTTGATTTGTCTTTGGGACATGATGTTCTGCAATAGTTCCTAAGCAGCGGTTATCAGAGGTGGTGGTGTATGGCAGCTCTAGAGTCGAATCGGTGTTTCTAATGTTGATGGCTCGAGGGAAATGATTTTTATGGGGGCTTAGAATTGGTAGCAATTTATTAGTTTGGGTGCTACAGAGATGGATAATGATTGGAGGCAGTATTTGGGTAGCGAAGTATGAGGAAGGACATGGTGGGAGGTGTCTCGCGGAGGTTGAATTGCTAGAAGTCGAGAAGTTTGCTTTGGAAGATGGTTAACTTAGAGTGGGAGTGTTAGCGTATCGTATGGATTTCATGGTAGGAGGACCACATGCTACTAGAAAGCTTGGTGCAATTATGGGCATGGTGAATAAGGGACTAAGTCCGTGTATTTCGTTTGAGATGGTAGCTTGTGCTTCGGAAGTTTGAATATGAAGGAAAGAGTTTGCTTGGGATGTAATATGACTTCGAGTTTTGGATTCATCGTTGGACCTTCAGTTAATGTTGATAGGAATGAGCGAACTCTTACAACTGGTGGACGAGCATGGGCTTAAGAGGGTTTACTAAGTTCTTGATAGTTGTAACCAGAGATATGTCATTGGAATATGTTGATGTGGAATTACACATGTGGTCTATCCCCTGTGAGCAGGTTAGCGGTTGCATGATTTTGACGAAGTTCATACGAAGAGTTCTACTTGCTACTAGTGGGAGGAACGTACTGTGATGCAAGCTTGGATCGCTTATGACTGTGAGGCGGTCAAATGTGCGATGGTCGCCGATAATTTTGGATGTTTTATGAAAAGTTCAACAAGAAATTTCGAGAAATTTTGCGGGTTAACGGTGCGAGATCATGGTAATTGAGGAGGAGGAGTTGTTGGGGGTTCTGGATTTATGTGATTGTAGCTTAAAGCTAAGTGGGGTAGCTGACCGTCTTTGATTGGGTCACGTGGTTGTGTGCGTTGGCAGTATATGGTTATCAGTACATTGGTACATTTGATATGATTAAGGAAAGAAAACATCAAGGGTAATTCGGGCAAAAGACTTGATAAATGTGTGCTACATTCGCCTTACCGATTCATGTGCAAATTTTTGGATGACTTAGAGTTTATGCTTCTTGTGGCTGTGATGTACAAGGAAAAGAATTCATCTAGTTGCTTCTTCGAGAATGTTCATATGCTAGTAGAGCACTGGAGTTTGGTTATGTAAGGGGCCAGGTCAAGTGGGTGATTTTCAACAATGATTCTAGTGGGTTCAAGAATTAAAGTGCTGTGTCTAAGGATATGGGGTTCGTTATGTGGCTGAGGACTAGGTTTTGCAGCAGAGTGTGAAGAATAATTAGGGAATTTCTATATTATCACCGGGTCTTTGGTACAACATTAGAGAAATGGGAGAAACAACTTCGAATTGCCGAAGGTCTTCCAAAATGGATGTATCAGTTGGAGAAACTATTGAGTGCACGAGGAGGGTATGATATGGCTTATCGGTATTGAGACGATGTGGTCTCGTGATTTGGGTCACTTGAATGAGTGTTGTTTAAGGTCTGTTAAGTGTTTCAATATGACTATTACTCCAAATGCAAGTCAAGAGTAGGTTGGAAGAAGTTGAGTCAGTTAATGATGGTTTGAATTAGCATAATGACTGGTCCCTTCGGTGTGTTAAGCTATACAGGTGATTCGTGGTTGTACGTGCGGGCTTGATGGCCACCGTAATCTATTTAATTTGGAGGTATTTGATTCTGGTGGCCTTGTTATGTGTAGATGGACCCCGAAAGAGTTGTGGCGGTTAGATCACGACTTGAGGTTTACATCTTCTGCGATTATGGGAATTCGGTTAGGTATTGCAATTTTTCTTCTGAAATAAGTAGAGTGAGAGGGTTCTAGCCGATGAAGTGTTCAATCTATTGGTGGTTCAAGGATTATGATGAAATTCTTGAACTCTCGTATAGCAGCATGATAGGTGTAGTGAGCAGTATGGAAATTGGAAGTTGAGGTTCAAGGTTGAGGTTCGATTTTGATAAAAGTGTCACGAGCTCGGAGGAGCGAGGAAGGATTTCAGATGTTCATAGTAAACTAGCATTATCTTAATGTCGCTTGAGGACGGTGTTCTGTGAAAGAGGCATTGTGCATTGGTTTGTGGCATTATCTTAATGTCGGCTGTTTTATTCGCTACACAGGCTGGGTAGTTCCTTGCCAAAGTTCGTTCTCCCTTATGGGTCATACTTTTGTTTTAGCTTATTGGTGCATTGATGGCATCATATGAGATGTTAAGCGGTGTTTGAGGTGGCTTATTGTTCGAGCAACTTGTACTGGGTGAGACGAGGTTATTAGACCTGATATCAGTGCGATTGGGTTATGTAGGCTATATTAATGAGAAAATGTCACTATTCAGTTAAGAATGAGGTAATGGTTCTTGTTAAGCAGAGAGACTCCACGATTTATTGATTTGGTAGGTGGTTATCAGCTTCGAAGGGTCGCTTTCATCGTTGCAGTATCGTGAAGGTTGGATCAGGGCTTATGCATGTTATGAGGTATATTACGGGCATCGGGTTAGTGAATTTGCAATTTTTACAGTTGGAAGATGTTATCATGGGCAAACAAATTATTCGGTGCATTGTATGGGTTCAACATGGGTGCATGATTATGTTTGGTACACCATTTTGAGATCTATATGGTGCTCGTACTTTTTTCTTTTTTTAGCTAAATATGAGATTTTATTAATAGAAGCAAAGTACAAAAGTGGAGGAGGACAAAAACCTTACCTCCAATAAAAGAGTAAACGTACACTTAGTTATCCTAAAGCGATAACTAAGTATACCTAAAATGTGATAAGGTGTTAGACCTATGGTGATGTGGCGGTTGTCTATTTTAAAGTGATAGACAATCGCATTTACAAAAACAGAGTGTGATTGATCTAGGTCAACTATACAAAAAAATACATGTCTCCCTGCTTCTATTATGTGATTTAAGGGTGTGATCCCTTGTATGTACATTTGGTATCTAAAAGTGATTTCTAGAAACTATCTTCAATTTTGCTTTGTCCTTGAGAAGAAAAGCCAAGTTGAAGATGGTTATTTGAATTGGAGATTTTTGCTGGTGGATGAACAAAGTGCATAGTACTTCTGTTGACTATGTGCTGTGGCTGCTGCTGTAGACTGTATGTGTGTTTCCCGTGTCTTCTTTTGGGTGGTCTTCTTGGCTTGGAGTTCCTCTTTAGAGCTTCTATCTGCTCTTGTTTCAGCCTTTAGGCTGACTGCTTTTCTGTTGGCACTGTGTGACTGCATCTTCTGATGATGGTTTGTTGATACTTCTATGTCCTGTGATACATGCTGGTTCAGTATGATGCTGCTATGTTGCTGAGTGAGGTCTCTTATCCAATGTTGCACAAAATCTAGGGGTGTCCTTGATGATTGCTGTAGTTGCAAGAGATTGAGCACCAAAGGTGCTAATACCACACCTTACAACTGTAGCAATGATTTGGACCATTTCAGACACTTGACAGTGATGAGTGGGCTGGTGAGTTCAGTAAAGGAGATGGTGGTTATGCTGTTACTATTTTGCTGCTTTATGGTTCTGCAATCTTCTAAGATTAGACTCAGAAAGTTGCTTCTGTGGATTGACTATTGACTGTGCATTTGTGGTATATGCTTGCTGTTGGCTCAGGTTGTTTATATTGTCGTTCCTGTGTATTTGTATATTGTTTGAGTTCCAGTGTTGTACTGTAACAGAGGGGATCCATAGTGATTGCTGTAATTGCAAGAGATTGAGCACCATTAGTGCTAATACCACACCTTGCAATTGCAGCAATAACCTGGACCATATCAGCAGTTGTAAAACTTGATTGGTGTTTAGACAAATTGTCATAGCAGCAATAAAGATGCTGCACATGATTTCTATAATGGTAGACTGGTTCCAAGAGTGTATCATGGTGAATATAGACCTGTGTTGTTGATGCTGCCTTGTGTACCTACTGTATCGTTGCTTCTGCTGTTGTTGTGTTGCTGCCCAAATGTGTATGTAGGGAGTCCAGCTTAGAAGTCAGGGTAGCGATGGGATAGACTTTTCTTCTTTAGCAATAGGCTGGCCCCAAGAAAGTATCTGAGTGAGTAGAAGGATGAGTTGTGGATGCAGTCTTGGATGATTGCTGTGTCTTTGATGGATTCTCTTTTGATGTTGTGTTCCTGCTATGGCAATGCAAAGCCATAGTTGAATACTGTCAGTGAGATGCTCCCAGGAGTGATACTGTGTCTTTGTGTGAATTTCTTCTACTGCTGTTGTGGTTATTAGCTGCAGCAGAGTTCTGGAGTTTAGTGTATTCTGCAGTTGAGCTATGTTGAGAATGTTTCTGGTTTCTTTTGGGGTGTCCTTGTTAGTGCCTTTTGCTTCATGTTTGGTGCTTTGGGCATGTAGAGTGGTGCTGCTGTTGCTATGGCCCAGTTATTGTTTGTGTTTGTACATGTAGTGACAGTGCTTAGAGTGGTTGGGGTCCAGTGTACTAGTTAAGAAGGCAATGGAAAGAACCTTAGAGTTGTTTCCTTCAATTGCTTTTTCAACAGTAGGTCGGATCCACGCAGTGATTTGTATTTTGTGTGAGTGGCTGTTGATTGAACTCAAGGTGCTGCTAATGATTTCATGTTGATGACATCCCAGATCTTCAAGAGTTCCTGCAGGACAAGATAGTATATTAGCATGAATCTAGTGTTCCATTTCCTCCTCAGTCCCATGCATCCCAGATATAGCAATGTATATCTAATATGAGTTCCTGCATCCACATGATCTTTCCTAGGCTTCTTGCTGATGTGCTGCTTTGCCCACCATTATGCCTGTAACATTAACAAATCTGTTAGAAAATTGTTGAGGTCATTATTTGATCTCAAGTTTAAAGTAATGATCCATTGTGGTATTCTTGATGTAAGTAGTTGGAACCCTATAGCCTTTTCTGTAGAGTGTTTCATTTTGCCCTATTCCATTCTTCCTATATCCTTGCTGCTGTGATTTCCACCCATCTCCTTTCCTTTTGGTTGGTTTAATTCCCTCTATTTCCTACCACCTTTACTCTCAAATAAGCACATTGGATTTTATCACTATTAATCAACCTTCTACTTTGTGTGTCTAGACCACCAAAGCACTGACAATCAATAGGAACAACATCCAGGGCATAGTTTGCAATATGGTCTGCCAATTTGTTGCCTTCCCTGAATGTGTGTGTCATTGTTGCATTGCATCTTGTCATCAAATCCTTGATTTCTTCAACAATTTCCTGGATGGACCAAGGTACTCTCCATTCTCCCTTTATGCTCTTCATTAGCATCATAGAATCAGTGTCGAGGTCTAGTTGAAAGTGTTCATTTTGGATACAGAATCTCAAGGCTTCCACCATTACCTGTGCCTCAGCCTCAGTGTTTGTGCTTTCTTTGATCTCCTTACTGTAGGTATGTATTACATCTCCCTCCTCATTCCTCAGTACAAATCCAATGAAGCTTTTACCTGGGTTGCCCCTGGAGGTGCCATCTGTGTTGACTTTGATCCTCCCTTATTTGGAAAATTCCCAGATCACCTTAGTGTACTTCCAGGTAGGAGTGTATTGTTCCATCATACAGATTATATCTGGCCATTTATGTAGAATGTTTTGAATTCCTGGCTTTCTGACTTTAATAAGCATTTGGAGAGTAGTAGTAATTTGATAGATTACTCTGTTGATTGTGACTGTGTCCCCATATTTTTAGCTATTTCTTCTCTTCCACAACTCCAATATGATCACTGAGGGCAGGGCTTGCATAATTGGTTTTAGCTTATTGACAACCTCTACAGTCCAACATTTGGTCATTGCTTGGTGCAAGGTAATACCTTATACATCTATTCCTGCATTGCCAAGAAAGTATCTCCACACTTTACTTGCAGCATATGATATGAAGAAAAGGTGTTGTCTTGTCTCTTCCTGTGGCTCTGTACAACACCAGCACTTAGAAGCCATGTGATATCCCAGTGTTTTGAAATAATCATCCAGTGGTAGTCTATTTCTCCAGACTTTCCACATGAAAAAGAAAACTTTGAATGGCAATCCTTGCACCCATATGTTTCTATAGGCATTAGCAGGATGTTGCCTCTTCCTCAAATACTCCCATGCTATCTTGACTGTTAATTCACCTCTGGTTTCAAGCATCCATACTGGTTCATCAAGTACACCTGCCACATTTGGTGGTTTAATGTTGTTTAGTATATGTGCAGCAAGATCATTTGGTAAGATCTCCTTGATCTTCTCTTCATTCTAGTGGCCCTCGTCTACCACATCTTGTATGTTCTATACAGTCTCATCACATATGAAATCAGGAGGGCTAACAAAGTATAAGGCTCTCAATCCTGTCCAGTTTTCAAACCAGAATAATGAAGATCACATTTTAGGTTGCCAAAATATTTGATGCTCTATGATACTTCTGCATTCAATCATTTTCCTCCAGATGTGAGATCCACCTCTCCAAGGAACAATTATTGGATTGAGTTTTTTACAATAATTTTGGCTCATGAATGCACTCCATAAACTAGGTTTAGTTCTGAAGTTCCATGATAATTTACAGAACAAAGCTGTAGACATGTCATGTAGGGATCTCAAACCTACACCCCCTTCCTCATATGGCAAGCATATAGTATTCCATGATGCCCAGTGCCTTCTTGGATTTCCAACGGAATTGCACCAGAAGAATTGTGCAATTACCTTGTGAAGCTTGTTAATCACATTGGCAGGGGGATTCGTTGTAGAGAGGAGGTGAAGTGGCATGCTTTGTAAGACATGTGTGATAAGCACTGCCCTGCCACTTGTGGATAATAGTTTCACTTTCCAGTCTTGAAGCTTATTCATCACTTTTTGTATAAGACTTTGGTAGTAGTCTATTTTCCTTCTCATGTAGAAAATTGGACATCTAAGGTAAGTAAAAGGGAAATCTTGCTGCAGGATTCCTGTGATCCTTTATACCTTGTTGATCACTTGTGTTGAGGTGGAGTGATGCACGTCTACTGCAGATTTACTCTTGTTTATCAGTTGGCCAAAAGCTTCTTCATATGCAGTCAGTATTTCCATTATCAACTGAAGTGATGTGGCATCTGATGAAGAGAAGATGATGGTGTCATCTGCATATGCTAGGTGATTAATCTTGGGACTCAATTTAGGTAAGCCAAATCCAGAGAACTGAGAGTTAGAATGTAGAGCATTAAGTCCTCTGGACATGGCTTTTGCTGCCATTATGAACAGGGCAGGTGACAAAGGGTCTCATTGTTTAACTCCTCTTGTAGATTTAAAGAAGCCATGTGGTTCTCCATTGATCAGGACAGAATACCAGTTGTTGGCCACTGGCCCATGTACCAAGCCAATGAAGCTTTCTTCAAATCCCATCTTCCTTAGTACCTTGGTCAGGAATAGGCATGACAATCTGTCATATGCTTTTGCCATGTCTAGTTTAATAACAACATTTGGGCCTGCTTTGGTTCTGACTCGAATATCTGTTATAATATCTTGAGTTAAGATCACATTTTCCATTATGCTTCTGCCTTTAACAAAGCCAGCCTGTTCATCTGAGATTAGCTTTGGTAGGATGATCACCAGTCTGTCATGAACTACTCTGGAGGATATCTTGTTGATGAAGTTGCTGAGGATGATTGGTCTCAAGTCTGAGAAAGTTTGTATTTCCTTCTTCTTGGGCAGCAACACCAGGTTTGTGTGTGTGACCCACTTGGGAAGAATATGGCCATTAAAGACTGCTTTTACCATATCAACTATATCATTCTCGACTATATCCCAACATGACTGGTAGAAACACCTAGTGAAGCCATCTGGTCCACGTACACTTGCTGCATTCAGACCAAAGACTGCATTTTTAACTTCTTCCTTTGTTGGTAGATTCATTAGTAGACAGTTGTCTGCATTGTCTACTAGTGTAGGAATGTGTTTCAATATTTCAAATGATGCGGGGGGGG